>VZTR01027126.1:366262-444661 GCA_013400775.1 Chaetops frenatus | reverse complement strand
GCTGCTTCTGATGAGGGTAATTAAATTTCATGCTTCAGGGAGTAACTTAATTGTCTTTGAGGATCAGAAGGAAACTCCAGCCTTTCAACACAATGTACAACACTACTCAGGTGTGCCAAAGAGTAGTTTTCATTTTTTATTTAAATATTGAAAGTAAAACATAATCCAATCCTAATTAAAGCCAAATACAATCAAGGCTTCAGAAAGACAGGATGTCTTTTCTAAAGGAAGAGTAGTGGCAACATATTCTGAAACAACTTAGTTCTCAACAGCTGTGTCTGGGAGACCAATTAAACCAGGATTTTCACCTCCACACTCAGCAATGGCTTTTCATGGCACAGGTAAAGGGAAATAGGAATATTGTGTCTGCTCACCACCTATCTGGTGGAAATAAAGCCATGAAAGATTTTAGGTTCACAGTTAGGTTCAAAGAGTGAATCAGAGAGAAGATTTCACTTAAGAGAACAGCTATGCTTAACTGTGTATCCTTTACAAATATGTTGCAGTTATCTAGCAGCTGTAATAACCGAGAATTGAAAATCAGATATCAATACAGCTAAAGAAAGATTAAAGACAAGATGAAGAACCTTTTGAATTATGAGGCTCAGAAGGATTTACAGAACTTCTACTCCAGGCATTCCCACCCACTAGAAGACAGTCCCTAACCTCCTTTAGGAGGCTCCTAAAACCTATTTCATCAGGTCAAACCCCATAAAAAGCTGTCTGGTTAGAAAGAAAAAATAGTCTGACTGGGTATTAGAGATTCGCAGAAACAAAAAAGGCTGGCAGATAATCCTCAGCAAATACCACCTTTCCCATAACTTCAGCTGTTTCCAGTCTTTGCCTGCAGCACAGAGGTAGCATATGATTGCACTGGGCAGAGTGTGAGCCATATGAGATGGAAAATAGATAAGTAAATAAGAATAAAACATAGTGCAGAACAAAGAGAAGCGCAATGCTTCCCATGCAACTGTACAATACAGAGAATACCATACAAAAGCCATGTGAGAGCTAACATGAAAGGAAATTGCAGGGGTAAAAGATGTATTTCCTGATGAAAAACTTCCTCTTCCGATTTAATTTACTTCCTTCAAACAGAGCTTTGAAAGAAATGATTCATTAGGAAGGATGTGAATTGGGAAAGATGAGGCTTGGAATGCAGAAAGGTTTTGTCCATTACTGCTTATGTAGCAGGCATTGTAAGGGTTGCCCTGTTGGGGAATGGGGCCTTTGAATTATGTTACTCAATTTTGAGTGGAGAAGGATGTTAAAATAAAAAGGAGAGTGACTAAAGCTGTCACTTTGTCAGTGTCCTCAAAGACAAGGAACTTGGGAGGCCGGTGTCTGCTCTTCAGAGCAAATGACACTTCACAAGCCAGACAGATCATACCACTTAGCAACTGAAATGTCAACTTTAAAGAGACAGAAATGCCACCAAAGTGAGGTTTGCACAGCTTCCAACATGGCAGCAGTCACAGGAATGCCCAGTGCTGACAACAATCTTACCACATTTGCAATATATACACCAGTAACATCTGCTGGATAGGTCCAAAAATGCTACCAAAAGTCAAGTCTCATTTTTCCACACATGTTGAGACTGTTTCTGTCCCACTGATCTAAATCTCCTGCATTTAGCATTAGATATTTCTGAAAGAGAATTGGAGCAAGCCACACTGAACATCCAGAAGAGAAGTCAGGAGTAGCTGACTGCATCTGTCATTGCCTGCAGATAGGAATTTAAGCCACTGTCTGATTTCTCAGTTTCCCAGAACCTGGAGCACAGAGATATTTTATTTAGCTCACCATACATTTGCCTGTTAGTTTCAACATTTGGCACACACACTCTCTTTGAGTATAAATTAGAAAAGTCTTGACAAGAAACATGCATAGAATACAGACTCCACAAGATGTTCCAGTATAATACACTGGCTCCTCACAATCAAATAAAAAGGTTCCTAAACCAGGAAGCATATTTCCTTGGGTTAATATTGTCAATGAAATTGAGGGTGGTTTTGAACAGTAATTTTGAAAGCACACAAAAACATGATGACTGTCTTTAGTATTTACTGATAAAGAAAGTACCTAGGCCTTTTCATGCATTCCCAAAATAGAAGTCCTGACAATGCTAATCATCTCAGTATCACATTAAGTTGTTTTTCAAATTCAAGTAGTCCTTTTTTTCTAACAAAATCACTAATTGCAATTCAATAATATTTTCTGGGATAGCTCTTGCCTTTAGACACCCTTCTTGGGAGAAAACCATGCACTGCAGCATCCTGGATAGCTCAGAAGAACAGAAATATGAGCTTTGCCTCAAAGAGCAACTCTCACTTACAAGCTCACTTTCATTGGGCAAAGGCTGGAAAGAAAACCATTCCAAAGTTCCTTCACAGGGCAAAAATGAGGAAAAAGGTCCTTGCCATGATATTTCAGAGTGACTTTAGAAACTCTGTGACATTTCTATGAACATCAGTATAGAAAGGTATACTTGGTGCCTGAGGGTATTGCAAGGCTTGAATAAGTTAATACCCAGCTCAGTGAAAAACGCCAAACAAATTCAGGCACTATTCCTACCCTCTGGCTTAAACCCTGTTTTGAATATAATATGGAAATTAAACTCTGAACAAGGATGAGTTTTCCTATATGAACCTGCAACAACCTTTGAGTACTTCAGACAACTAAGGCTGCAGGTATGCAAAATATCCATATGCAGAGGCACATATTGTTAGATCACCTACAGGTAGCAAAAACTAGAGAGCAACACCAAGACAGCTTATCTTAACATTCATCATATGTTTCATGCCACATCAAGAAGACTTTTCAATGTACTCTTTTCTAGAATTATTTCCTTACTGTTCTTCCTCTCCTGAACAGAATACATCCATAATCCAGGTTCTGTAGGCTGATACCATGTACAGTAATATTTCCACTCTTTCTTTCCTCTCTCACTGCTTTTCTACATGGGTTGACTACTTCAAAGTAGGATTTTGCCTTCTTCATCAAAATTTAGATCTATTGACTCTCAAAGTCTCACAATGACCTCTAATTTTCCCTAACAGGCATAACCAGAAAGCTCCCAGGCTCCATGTCTGCCAAGAAAAATCAATACTGTTCAATAAAAACCAAGCTATTGCTATGGACCATAGCAGCTCTTACCTCTGCCTAGCTCAAAGATTTTATGCAGTTTCAGCTTGTTCTTGGGTGAACCAACTTCTAAGGAATTAAAGAGTTCAAATCCAAATGCTCCTGCACCCTTTTTGCTTGGGTAAATTGCTTCAGGATATACTGAACTCTGGTCACAAGAAGGTTAAAGTTGCCTCGGTCCATAGGGTGTGCTGAGCAGTGGGCTGAAGGAAGATGAAATTATGCTAAAACTCCATCAGAGCAATCAAGTGATTGTGTTTTAGTCTATAACTCCATTTCTGCCACAATCCTACTGAATATATCCATGTCATCCACTGTCATCCTCATACTAGCTTTGCCATTAGCTCACACTGGGATGACTTCCCACTAATTAAGGGGAATTCATCTGACATGATGGCTAAACTCTCCTTTTCTAGACAACAATTCAGAATTGAGATGAATGCAAGGATAAGGACAACCAGAGTGTAAAGGAAGGTGTATAAAGACCATGAGTATACTTCAGCTTCTATTGGCTGCATGAACTTTTCAAACTTTGCCAAGGACTTCAGCAGCAATCTAGCCTGGTCACTGCTGTCCTAAGGCAAGAGAGAAAGGAGGGGCTGCAGAGCAACCCCTGGCCTGGGGTGAATTAGTGCCAGGTCCTCCCAATTCTCTCCTCATTTACAGCACAATTCCAAGAGGCATTTCTCTGTGTGAGCTAATTTAAAAATCAGTGCACAATGTAAAAATAATGACCTTTTAGCCTAGTAATATTTTACATTCACTTGCACTTTAAGTCATTGAGAATAATGGAGAATTAGGACATTTGGTCTTGTAGGTGAAGTGAATTTAGTCCAAAGACCACTATGGCCTCAGAGCAACATTCTTGTCACCTCCTCCCATTTTCTTCCCTCTTTAAAAACTGAGACAGGACACTAAAAGCTGTGGCAAATGAGACAGCACACTAAAAGCTGTGGCAAATGCTCTTCAGTAGCTCTATCTAGCAAGTGGCTGTGTTTGAGATTTGTATCTACAGAAAAGGCCCAGAACATGCCACAGATCCATCAACATTTTAGAAGGTGAATGAATAAAGTACTTAGAAAGCAGAGCAGCTGTTTCAATTATAGCATTAGCAGCCCAAGCCCTGAGCACTCAGTGCTCCTGGAAGCCCCAGGGTGGACAGGGAACAGAGCCATCTCTACGGATTATAATTAAAAGACCAAGGCCAATTGCACATTCAGAACAAACAGGCAGTAAATGATTTGGTTGCAGTTGGTCATTTTCTGTTTCAGCCTTCCAGATTTTTGTTTCTGCTTTGCAAATGTGAACAAACCCCTTTCAGAGTATGCCAAGTACAAGTAACTCCAACAATCCCATTCTGCTGTTTATGTTTTGCAGTTTCTGCACGGGAAAAAAATAAAAAATTTGGGCATCTCCCCTCCCCTGCTACTTTCTCAGGGACAAGTTTATATCCTGAGGCCCTTACTGGCTGCAAAATATTCATTTCCAAGCAGGGAATGTCCCATGTAAATCATTACCCCACTGCAATAAATGAAATGGTGAATCTATATTTTATATTTCATGCCTGCTTATGCAAACTGTGTAAATTCAAGATCTTGCCTTATAAGTATTTTTAGTTAGACATCCAAGTCTCAGACAGCAAAGATTATACAGAAAATAATGGAATTGGCTCAAAAGCACACACAGAGATTCTTCCCTAGGGAATTCCTGTTCAACCACACACCACTGAGTGGACAAACAAAGTGAATTCAATTTTACTGAACTCTGAATAAACAAAAAAAAATCAGGTTTATTCCTCTGACCATACTGATACACATGAGTATAATACAGTTAATTCTGGAACAAGAGTTGCCCCTGTTTTAAGAGGGCACTATTGCATTAGGTAGTCTCCTGGGCTTGAATATGAAGTGCCAGGGAAAGACATTCTGGAGTCCTCAATATGCCACTAAATAAAGCTTCAAGAAGTCCACTTACTATGAAAGGGGTGAAGTAAAGATGCAAGACACAGGAGTGCACCACAACACTCTGCTAAAGACTCCCAGAAACTGCAGCCTGAGGTCAAGGCACTGAATGTGACACAACCTGTCTGAGCTTCAACACTCTTTCCAGGGTGGCTGGATGGGGCAAGGCCCCCCTCTGCCAGAAACCCTGAACTCTGTCTCCATAAACATCTCTCTTCAGGTAACTCAGACATGAATTGTGCCAGCAGAAGAGAGATGTCTCAACCCTACAGGAGGAATACTTCCAGCTACTTTGATAAGTGGATGTTAGATTAATATCTTAGATAATGGCCAGTATGGACTGGAGCAAGTGATGTAAAAGGAGAGATCGAGAGAGTGGGGATTGTTTAGCCTGGAGAAGGCTCAGGTAGCACCTTATTATGTACTAATACTCTGGTTTGGCTTTGCCTTGAGCAAAGGGGCTGGACTAAATGATTTCCAGAGGTGCCCTTCAACCTCAGCCGTTCTGTGGTCCTGCCCAGGTAGAAAATGTTCCACTTGCTAAAGATCTTTTTCTTCATTATTGATTTCTTTAACAAAGCATGCTGAATTACTGGTGCTCCCAGAACAATGCTACTGGAGGGTCAATAGTGGCCACATCTTTAATTATTACTTTTCAGCTATAGACTCAGAACTTCACTTGAATGAACTTAACGTGCACTGAAACAGGATACACTAATAAGAAAATGCATGTTATTATCAGTTTATTGAAGTAATCTGTGCTTTGCTCCTGTTGATGAAGGGCTTGAAAATGCAAAACGCTAGAAGAACATCATGAGCTATTAATGAAGCCTCTATCAAAAATTTCAGACCTTTTCCCCCCTCTGAAATCAGTTTCAGAGTGAAAGAATCATTTTCCTGTAAAATGTGCAGAAGTTAGTGAGTCTCAAGCACCTGCTCCCTGGAGGGAAGCCCTTCAGAACCTATTAGACATCCTGCTCTGTGCTTCGTTTATTTTTGTTGGGTTTTTTTTTCTGGTCACAATTCTCTATAAACAGAACAGGAAGGAAGGAAGGAGAAAATGTTATTTCTTCTTGTTACCTTGTGCTAGCAAAGGGCAACATTCAAAACTCTGAAATGTATACATGTTTTTGTAAACAGGGCACTAGAGAACATGGGCAGTTCATATCCAGGCCAGAAAATTCATCTCTTGGTGAGTGATTCAAAGAGCAGAAACCAGGAAAAAGGATAGAGGGGGAGATGGAAAAGAACAGCACTAGCAAGAAAGGAATGGGGCAGAGCACAGACAGCATGTGGATAAGAGAAATACAGACAAAATATATGAAACAGGACTAGCTGTCTCTGACACAGAACCATGGAATATGCTGAGTTGGAAGGGACCCACGAGGTTCCTGGAGTCCAGCTCATGGCCTTGCACAGGACACCCCAAGGGTCACACCAAGCGCCTGAGAGCATTGTCCAAATGTTTCTTGAGCTCTGTCAGGCTCGGTGCTGTGACCACTGCCCTGGGGAGCCTGGTCCAGTGCCCAACCACCCTCTGCCTGAAGAACATCTTCCTAATATTCAATGTAAATCTCTCCTGACACAACTCCAGGCCATTCCCTCTGGTCCTCTCACTGTCATCACAGAGCAGAGATCAGTGCCTGCCACTCCTCTTCTCCTCACAAGTAAATTGTAACTGCAATGAGGTCTCCCCTCCGTCTCCTCCAAGCTGAACAGACCCACTGACCTCACACAGCTTCCCCTCAAGGCCCTTCATCTTTTTGGCCCTCCTTTGGACATTCTGTAATAGTCAAATATCTTTCTTATCCTGTGGCACCCAAAACTACCCACAGGTCTCAAGGTGAGGCCATATAAATGCAGAACAGCGCAGAACAATCCCCTCCCTTGGCCAGCTGGCACAATGCCCCAGAGGCAGCCAGGACTGTGATCACATTCTCACTGCAGCTGTAGCTTGTGGTTTACATGAGATGGGAAAACAGGTGCTCTTTGAACCCTTCTGTTCAACTGTCCTAAACAACAGGCTAGTGTGAGGCAAACAAACCTGTGCATTTAAATACTTAAATACCAGCATGGATCGACTCTTTCACTATGTAAACCCCTACCTCAGCCTTGTTTTATTTTCCCTTTCCTTCAGCCCTTGGGATGGCAGGGTACAACCATGAGCCAAAAGCAAAGAAACACTCTGTGCTATTCAACATTCTCTAAAGGACACCAGGCAATCCATGAAATGTTTCAGGAAGAAAGTCACTGAAAAGAGTGGAGTGATTTTTCTAGGGTGGTAAACTGAGCTGCACAAATTACAGTCCAGAAGAGACCTCAGCTGTTGTTCTTTTCCCAGTATAATCTTTATGAATAATCGTGTACTCACAAACCTCACTAAAATATCTGGTAATATCAGAAAGAACATATAGCTGAAACTTAAAGGTGTGAATCAGAAAGCCCATCTAAAAATGCCTGAGGAAAAAAATACTATAAAAGAGTTTTAATAGTGACTTTCAACATAATTTACTGGGAAATGAGGAGATGAAGATGAGAACTCATGAGAAAGGAAAAGAAGAAAGAATGGGGACAGGGTGAAGACAGCAGATTAAAGACAGGACACAGCCTCCTGAAATAAGCAATCTCTGTACAAATGGGTGAGACTAGTGAACTTCAGTACATTTGCAGAGAGGGAAAAAAAATTCCATTATAGCAGAGAGACCAGAAAGGCACAGACTAATGCCCCAGCTCTTACAATCCTACTGATTTTTCCCAGTCTTATGTTTCTAACTACAAGTCATATGTGTTACTCAGGCAAAAGCTGATGGTGATCAAAAGCTATTAGAAGCAAACAGGCTTTTAGGTTCAAAGAGTTCAGCAGGGTCAAAGCTTTATCCCTCCCCTTCTTTTTCTTTCCTTTTTTTTTTTTTTCTTATCAAACTGTCAAGTCTCTAGATTACCAACCCTGATATCTCAGAAGTTATCACCTCTGAGGACAAACTGAAATTCAATGTTGGACTATTGCTCCAGTAGCATCTCAAGATTCTACTGAAAAACATCTCCTAAATAAAAATTTAAACAACTAACTCTATTTTTATGCAACTAACTACAAAATTTATTGTAGTTCAATAGTCAATCATCTCTAAACTTATCCTAAAGAAAAAATAATGTCAATATGAGGATTATGCATCAACAATGAAGTCAAGGTGTCAACAGAAAGGTATGCAGGGGTCAGAGCAGCTGGAGTGACAGTGAAAAGAAGTCAGCTGAGGCACAGAGAAAAGGGAAACTTCTAGGGGCAGGAACACGAGACAGACACAGACCTAACTGCAATAGACAAGGATGCTCTATTCATATTTACATGACGTCTGCTAAAGTACAAAAGCTGATGATTCATACTTTCACCCTTTAGTTATTCCTTCCCCATTTCAGGGTGAGGTTATTTTGAACATTCTGCTGGGAGTCTATGCAGACTGAGAAGACTGAATCCTTTTCTTGCTACTAAAATGCTTCCTGTAGCTTGTGGTTTAAACATACTGGCAGGAAGACATCTCTGAATAAATGGGACACTTAGCCTCCAAAGAGGCTAGTTCCACTTAATGCATTTAAACCAGCTAAAAAATACCAGGAGGATACTGAATGTCTGCAACCTTTGGAATCAGGCCTGAGAAGTACTGAAAATGAGCAGGACTCTGCTCCTGACCAGATCTAGGATTACCACTGGCTATGCTCTATTTCACCATCCACCATGAGTGGAATAATGAGAAACTCAACAAGTATTTGTACAAGTTTTCCATCAAGGTCCAGATTCCTATATAAATTATTCTTTTTCATCTGAATAGATTTACCTATCCTTAGCTCTCATATAAAGACAAATTCCTGATGGGG
Organism: Chaetops frenatus; assembly: GCA_013400775.1. Lineage (NCBI taxonomy): Eukaryota > Metazoa > Chordata > Aves > Passeriformes > Picathartidae > Chaetops > Chaetops frenatus. Next base: position 435,686 of record VZTR01027126.1, on the reverse strand, counting down.
CCTTTGAGTGCCATGACACAGTTTTCTCTTAAGTTGTTTTTCCTATGCACATTTTCTTCATCTCTCTTCACTTGCATAGAACAGAGAAATGGAGCTGAATCATTTATATTCCACAGAGGTGTGGGAATAATCCACAAAAGCAACAGGTGGCCTGAGCAGCACTTTGAGATGTCCTTTCAGCCAAGGCTGCTAAAATAGTGTGCACAAACTGACATTGTACAGCAGCTGTGTCCAGCCTGTGCTAGACTCTACAACTTGAACCATTCAGCAAAAACTGCTAGCAGCAAAACTTAACAAACATTTGAAAAGTTTTCCTTTAACAAGACCACCCCTGAACCTCTAGGGATTCCACAGACCAATTACTGGGGAAAGGATTCCAACAGTATTGCTCAACCTCACAGTCTGGTGTGAAATTAAAGATGAATTCACTATTACCAAAGGAATTCTAGCTTTTAATCAATCACATGAAAAGTCTCAGCTGCAGATGCATTCCTCTTTTCAGGGGATGACTAAGGAAAGTTGAGCTCAAACTCTCCTGGCAAGGCAGATGTCTCTTTAAAGACAGAGTCTGGATGAAAGAAGGATTTCTCATCTTCCAAAGAATGTGAAAATACATGAAAATAATATTGGGACCCCAAAAAGAAGATGTAGTAAACAGTCAGAATAATTTTTCACCAGAACTTCTCTATTTAGAACTGTGTCACTGCATATAAGGGAATGAGAAGCAGGTTTTTTCAGTAAAAGGGAAAATCTAAAAGAAAAGCAAAATTGTATGTCAGAAGCAGTTACTCAGAGACTCTTGACACACGAGGATTTCTGGGTTCCAAAAATTTATATTAAGGAGGAAAAAGAAGCCTTGAATCTCAGCTTTGGAACAAACAAGCAAAATTAAAATAAGTAAAATGATACATCAGTGGATATTTAGCATTATTTAGATGATTCCTTTGGATCCTTTAGGAGTCAAATGAGATGTAGCAATTACTATTTTTATTTTATTTTGGTACTGGAAACAATAGATGACTAGTATAGGTATGTTCCTACAAAAGGCTTCAAAATAATCTCACAGAAAAAAACCTCCCAGGCAGGCAAATCATGAAACTGGCAAAAACTGGTTTACACCTGGATTCCATTAAATCAGAAATATCATTAGATGAATATACTCTATTGCATTATAAACAATAATAGTTTCTAGTCATATTGTTATGGCAAGAGTTCCCATCCAATACTGAGTTTTACAAATCACTTTTCTTATAGCAACAGCATGATAGGGTCTTTGAAAATGTTATGTTGCTGGTAGCTCTGTGATGCAATTTATTCATAGATGAATTTTGGCCAGCAAGTAGACTTTGCTCTCTTTGATTTTTCTAGCATCACTTCTCAAGGGAAAACAAGCTGCTTCCTGAGGCAAGGACATTTGTACTTTGATCAAATTTCTGTGAAAAGATAATTTTCAACATATTGTTTGAGCCTGCCTCTGCTCAAGAACCCATGCTGTAGGATGAAAGGCAATTTTCTGAGCATAAATTCAGGCTTCAGATCACCAACTTCTCCTTTAACAAAAACTAATGTAGAAAGCCTCAGTATCATTTGCTAACTTGCCAAGATTTTACTCATTGTACTTAAAATGTGCAAGTCTTGAGACCACTGCATATATACACACACACAAATATTTCATTAATTCAAGATTAAATGTGTGTGCTATACTTTTGGGTGTCTCACTCAGTGAATGATGAAAATGTTAAATCGTGTAAACTGTGAGAGATAGCAAAAGGTGTCAGAATAAAATATGAAAAGTATTAGATGTGTATTAATCACAACGTCATTCTAAAGATCAAGAGAACGCGTTGTCTGTCTCCAGTCAAATATATGCAACAAGCAAATTATACTGATTTCACAGCTACCTCCAAAGACATCCTAAATGATCTTCAAAATGAGGAGACAGAAAAAGAGGGTGAAAAGTGTTAATTTCTATTAAGAGCATGGTAATACCTCAATGCTCTAACCAAGTCAGAGGCTCCGCTGTGTGGAAGCCTTGGTAGAGACACTGTGAGGATACACGAGCCCCAAAGTACTTGAACAGTTTGGAGGAGCTGAGGAAGGGCTGCAGGCCTCCATTCTCTCACAATCCATTACTGTCAGAAAGCAGGCATTGGCACTGCTACTTCTCACATTTTCATCAGCCAGTCTGCTCCAGTTTGAAAATGTATTCAAACTGCTGATCCTATTTCCCTAGGGTGGGGTTTTATTGTGGTGGTGTTTTTTGGTGGTGGTGGTGGTTTCTTTGCGTTTGTTAGTTTGGTTTTTTTTTGTTTTGGTTTGGTTTTTGTTTGTTTGATTGGTTGGTTTTTTAAGAAGAAAATAATTTGCAAAATTTCACTTTGGGAAAGCTTTATGAGTAAGCTCTGGTACAATATTGCCAGCCCATCATGGTCACCTTTACCTTTGCTGTGTTGGACTGACATGCCTGGCTCTGTTACCTTCAGAGTAATTATGGACTAGAGGCGGCAGCACTGCAAGTGTTTGCTCTTTGCCCATCAGCCTTGACCTACCCATGACCTTTACAGCAATTTTTTATTAAGAACCAGAAAGCAAGGCTGGTATCCAGCATCTCTTTATCCCTTGGCCCATCCACCAGCACTGCAAACAAGAGCACTGAGTACAGTCAGGTGTGAGGAAGATCGCTGAGATCTGGGCACCAAACACAGGCTTCTCAAAAACAGAGACTGAGAAGGGACTGAACTTCACTTCAGGCAAAATCAGGGATGAAACCACACCTGCTTCACTGGGACAACACTCAGACAAATGTTCCTACCTCCTGGGTTCATTAAGAGTTATGCCATATTCACTGACTCATTTCAAAATAAGCTGAAGACATTTTGATAAAAAAAATAATTTTTGATCTGTGCAACAAATGACCAAGTGTTCAAAATATTTCAGTTTTCTTCACACAAAGAATATATAATTTCAATTTTCTATTTAATTTCTGCTTACTCTAACCTAGTTATTCAGCACATCAGCTAATCCTGAACTTCACCAAAACACCCATGCTCAACCGAGTCAACCCATTAACTGCAGTGCCTCATACATATATATGGCATTAAGTAACCACCCACACACCAAAAAATGAACATTGGTCATAGCCTTGACGTATAAATCCCCCAAAGATCATTTACAAACTATGACTTCCAACAGCAGCATCTTGCAGCTCTTTGAGACAGTTAAGAATCAGAATTTTCCAGCCCACAGCAAAAAGCTCTTGTGCAGTGAAGCACCACACACAATGTTACACAACACAGCTGAAACAGCAAAGTGCTCACAGGACATTAATTAGCTCTAATTGAGCTGGTGTCCCAACCTGTGCCTGACACCACTGTGTGCTTTCTTTTAAACCTTTTCTGTGAGAAAGCCCTTGCAGGTAATCCAGAGCCAGTCCTGTAAACACCTCTCTCCATCAGGTTCTCTCATAATTAAATACCAGAGAGGGCACCTGCTGGGCATATTTCCCTCCATACGGTTCTGTGTTCAAAAAGCCTTCTGCTGTTAATCAGCACTGATTACCAATCTCTCTGGCAGTAATTGGTGTTTCATGTTGCAAACCACAGCTCTGGGAGTCACACAAACTTTCAGTAGAGGGTATGACCTCTACTAATCTTGGCACAATCCTGTTGTCTGATGCACGTGGATCCACCCCAATACCACAACAGTTAGTTAATGCGCACAGTACTATAATTTGACAGAATGAAGGCAAATTTTGTCACTTTACAAAGCATTAGAATATATCTTTCTGTATCACATTTAGCTTAAATCCTCAGGGCAGTGAACTAAAACCAGAAGTGTGACGCTTTCAGTGTCAAACTCAGTTAAGGAGTGAATGTGCTAGCAAACACAGCCCTCGAAGCCATTGACCGGGCAATGCCTCTCTGCTCTTTTCAAGTTTTGATTACTTCATGAAATTTTTACATCTTCTCTTCCCTCAGAATAAACAGCATATGTTGAAGAATTCTTAAAAATAATCTTTCCTTCAAGGAAAACACTTTCCCCCCCTAGTAAAAATGTATTGTTACCTTCAGTTTCATTGTGAAACAGGAAAAAGAAAGTACTGAAAAATTCAGTGTAGAAGATGTTCTGTGGTTTTAAGGGCAAGATCTCCCACAGCACAGCCAGAACATAACACAGTAAAATGAAAGTAGTTGTTACTGGATTTTTAGATTTTTGGAGCAAGAGGATGGGACTGAATGCTCACCTTCTTTTCCCAATTCTGCCAGTAGCCATAAAGCCAAATGCTCAATTGGTATTTCATGTTCTAAGAAGAAGGCTGGAGAAATATGCTGTACAAATTAAATACCTAAGGGAGGTTACCCTAGAAGAAAAATCTTAGTTTATAAGTAAACCTTTAAATTAATCACATTTAGAGATGCATTTCTACTTCCTGTTTGTGAATTTAATAGCTCAGTGTTAGGGAAAACTGGAAATGAAAACAACAATTACAGATAGCTCTAATTCATCATTCCACTTTCTGAGTGACTATGAACATGAATCAGTGCCCCTCCTGAGGAGGGGGAAGTTGGAAACAGTTTTGTCCAAATCCCTTGCAACACAGACATGAAATTATGCTAAATTTTGGTCCAAAATAAGTCTGTCCTATACAACTACACCCAGGCTGCTTGAGATCCAAAGGTGCTGGTAGTAAGGGTTTTACTAAAATGCATGTTGCCCAGAACTCTGCTGGTAAATGCTAAGAGCAGTCTGGCTAAGAAGATGGACACTTGAGTTGAAATCCCCTTTTTTCTGTTTAGAATCAAAATTCCACCTCAACTAGCAGCATGATGTCATTCCAAAATGCACTCGTCTATGGTACATGCTTCTATATAACTTACTAAATATGTGCAAGGACAAAGCAAGCAAGAGGGTGAGACAGGCCCTGTTGATTGGGAAATTCACCTGGAAATCCCCAATCCCTGGCTCAGCCAGCATTCAGTATTGGTTGATCAGAGCTGGTTCTGGGACACACAGCATTGACTATGACAGCTCTAAAATGCAAGCTGAGTTTTGCCCCATCAAACCACACATTGTAACTCATGAAAATGCTGCTGGCTGTCAGAAGAAGTTTTCTTTTATTTCTGTTCCTCTCTTCTCTTTCCCCAGTGCTGATGGTGTGATGAAGAGAAGTGGATCAACACTTTGGTACAATCAGGCAATAATATTGTCTTCCAACTTTGTTACTTTTTATTAAAATGCAATTACGACTTTGCCTTTGTCATGCTCTTCATCCAACAGCCAAGTTTGGTCATTGACTCATCTCTCAGTGAGAAACAGAAAATACAGAAGGTTTTTATTCAAGGGTTTTTTTCTCCTCTCATGCCTGTCTTTCATTACAAGAAGATCAGGCCTTTCTTTGTGCTGGAAGACTCATTAGGTGGTAGGTTATCACTCCACAAAAGCCATAACCTTTCTGTACAAGCAGCCCTGAGGGAATTTTAGGTCAGCAAGACACAACATTTGTTTTCAATTCCTGAGAAAAAAGGTTTAGAAAAGAATCACTTTGCAGCAGTGGTCTTGCTATTCATCTTGCTATTCAGCTGTGGCAACTATGATAAGGAGTTTCCTCCAGACCAAAACATAAAAAAAAGTTTGGTTTTATGAGAAACACAATCCTATGCCTTCCTTTATAAAGTGTCAGGAGGGAAGGATGGGAAAATGAAATTTCCCTTTAAAATAATGAATACAGGCAACACATTTTCTGCACTCATCACCTTTGAAAAGCTGAGCTAATTCTATGCCTGCCATGATCCCTGTGTGATGCAAAGGCGGCTGAGAAGCCCCAGGAGATCAGGAGGGAGTTGCTGTCAACATGGCTGTGACAAAAAGCCTGATGCCAAACTGGTCATTGGAAGGGAGACTCCAGCAGCAACATGAGCTGTAGGCGAGCCAGGGGAGCCCTGGGCAGGAAGAGCAGCTCTCAGGAGAGCCTCAGAATCTCTTCACACCACTTGTCCCTGTAGCACCTCCAGATTTGTGTGGGACAGAGATGACACCCAATGCTCGCTCTCCTTGCTTTTTGGGACCAGTTCAAGTTGTGTAGCTCTGAAGAGGATCAGCCCAAGAGTACACCCCACATATTCTGTCAGAGTTATCCTTTCTCTGCTCATGTCCTTTCCTCAAGTTCCATGCATCACTGTGCAGATGCAGGTGAAATGAGGAGACATTAAGGATGGGGATTGTGAAGCAGAGAGTGATGATTTCAATCTCCTTCTGAGCTTTAACAACAGAGAGCGACACTCATTATTTCAGCATTTGCTCAAGTTTGTATTACTTTCTTGCTGTTCTTGCCATTCTCTCCTGAAAATTGTGCTGGACAATTTCAAGCATATATTCTTCTGGAGTTCACACAATGTGCCTTGAGCAAGTCTGCAATGAAAGGCCTAACATTTCTCTACGTGTAATGATGCGAGAGCAAGGAGGTCTACCCTACTTTGTAGGATTTTGTAAAGTATAGAGCGAAAATGATCTTATTCATTCTCCTTCTGAACTTTTCAACTCCTGAGAAAATGATTCTGCATCCAGCCTAAACAGAAGTGAAATGTTTCAGCTGCTTTGATTACAGCACCCAGTTGTCTGGGAAACACGGGCTTAGAGAAGGCATAGATCAGTCTCTCCTAGGATATCATTAAACTCCTTTTGCATGATAGACTTCAGCACCAGGAAAGAATGGTTTCCATGGACAGCACAGAGAAATTCAGAACTGATCTAGACACAAAAAAAGTCCAGAGGCTGTCAAAACCAGTGCAATTCATACCACCACTTGACCTTCTCCTTGAACGTGTTAGCAAAATCTAAATTTCTGGATTTTCCCATGTGGAGTGTTCTACTTTAACACCCTTGAATTCTTTCATGGTACCATCAAGAAGTAGCCAATGAAGAAAACATTACCAACTGATAATAGAAGTTAAGACAAAAAAACCACAAGGAATATAGGATAGGGGATTGCTATATTTATATGTCAGACTAATCTCCCCTCTGCCACAGATGACACCTTCATCAATTCCTCTGCACATGCAAACAAGAGGTTTATCCCCAGTTACATACATTGAGGGACTCCACTGAGGTGGACTGCACCATCTGATACCAGCCTTTTCCTGCTGATAGAAGTCACTTGATCTTGCTCATAGCACCAGAATTCTGGAAAGTTGCTGAGAGTTGTTCACCCCCAAAAGAGATCAGAAAAGATCAGGACATACAGGCCACAAGACAGAGCAACATTTGGATGGTCAGAATTATCACTCATTTCTGAAAACCGAGGCAGGATTTGTTAATGCTGATTTATTTCAAACTTTTAAAAACTCTCCATTTCTTTGTCTAGAAAAATTCTAAATGAGGAAATATGGATAAGACAGAACTTCCAACAGTTCAAATTAGCTCATAGTAATATAAGCCAGCATGTATGCACCTGGGGTAAAAAGGATGTGCAAATTTCCTTAGCAGCCCTTAGACCAACCAGGGTTTGGGATTTTAGTGCCAAAATGCTGAAAAATCCTGCTTTCAAAGTGTACAAGTGAATAGTAGCAGCACAGAATTAAAATTTGAGAAAAATTACAGACACCTCCAAAATTACTCAATTTTGCAATCCTAAATGTATAGGGAGAGATTTAATCTAATCTAAACTCTAAACTAATCTAATCTAGTTCAATCTAATCTAGCTCTAAATCTAACATGTCTTCTGCTTCTATTGTTGAGACCTTAAGTATTGAATAAAGGCTTCTAGTTTGGCATTACCATGCATTAAACATGACAGATTCTGCTTTCAATCACACTAGCATTAAAAAAAAGGTCAGCAACAATAACTGTTTCAGTCTGGGTTTAGAGCTGTTTATGAACATACAGAGCAATGACAGAACAGCTGAACTTCAGAATGTAGCACCCCCAAATTGAAAAATCATGCTATGGAAACAGAATGAATAATTATTAACATGATTTGTTCTCTCTGTCTTTTAAAAAGAAGCTTGTTTTTCCACATTTAAGAAAGCTAAGATAAGATCTTACAAATGAAATTTGTTTTATGCCAAGCAGTTTAGGTGGGTGTTTTGCTCATGCAGAAAGTGTAGCATTTAGCATATAAACAGAAACTCCTTCCACACAGCTCTAGGAAAAGCAGGAATCACCTCAGAGAAAAATCTCATGTAGTTCTGAATATCTCATCTTTCAAGATATATAATGACTTTCCTCTTTTTCAAGATATTTAATGACTTTCATGCTTACGTTTAAAGCAAAATGATCACAATCAGGTCAGTGCATTTTCTCGTAAGGACAAAGAATTAACTACTCATCATGCCAGCAGTCAATTTCATGTGAACAAAAAGGTAAGTAACAATTTTCATGAAATCAAACCATGAATTACAATGCCAAAATTAGAGTGGAATGGTTCACAGATGTGATCTCAATCAGCCAATTAAAAAAATAAAAAGAAAATTACAGAGGTATAAGATGTGTCCCTCGTGCTTTCTCAAGTCCTGTCTACTGAACTGCTGCTCAAATGAATTCTACAATACAGCCAGCCAAGATCTTTATAAGAAATAATTCTTTTCAAGAAATGCTGTTCTGATTAAGCAAGAGTTTTTCCTATGAACATACTGTTCAGATGGAAAATTTAGATTCCAGAAAGATCTGTTCTGAAGAAGAAATTCCCTTTCTCCCTCACCAACCCATGCCCCACCAAAAGGGGGAAAAAAAAAAAAAAGGACAGGTAAAAAATGAAACTGTGGAATGACAAAGTCACTGGATAAGGGCTTAGGTAAAGAATGATACATGGCACTTCTGCAGTGCCTGTATTCACCAGAATCTATTAATAAAAATTTTACAATAATTTTGAGTATAGATACTACTTTCCAACAATCTCCTATATTTCAATCTTGTGGAATTTTGGGGATAGATTCTCCTCCAGTCTGAGTTTTTCCATGATAAGTAGTTGTCTCAGGCCAAGCACACACACAAAAAATTCACAGGTAAATAATTTTTTCTTGTTTGTTGTTTGGGACAGGTCTCACACAGCCACACCTCATTACTTACCTGTTTCTGCTCAAGCAAGATTTGAAACACTCCTGTTAGGTACGCTTCTAAAAGTTTTTCTTTGCCTCTAAATGCTTTGGGCTACTAAAAGAGGCCCCAAAGTTATAAAGATGAACTGTATTAGTCTAAACGCAAACTACAGGTAGTCAAAAAATAATATACAGGTTTTTTGGAAGCTTCCACAAACTTTTATTTTTCTGTCAAAATCCAGTATTTCACAAAATCTCAGAGTATCAAATTTTCTGAGTAGCTCTAATAAAAATTACAACTTTTAGCTCCAGAAAATGTTTGTGTCTTCCTCTGGAAGCAGCGCACTAAGATGAAACCTCTACGGTGATCCCTTTCTTTCAGCAGACAAAGTTTAAGAGGATTTTATGTTTTTCTGATCACTCAGGTACTTAGCAGTAGGAGGCAGAGGTTGCCTTCAGATCTTGTGAGCCAAAGCCTGTCTCCTGCAGAAGAGAACTGACCCACCAGTAAGATATGGCTTAATCATGGCACAGCTCACAAAGGCAGGCCAGTCTCACGCAGGGAGGGCTTTGAACTGCTAGAAGACAAGGCAGGGATAGCTCTGCCCTCATTTTCATGAGTGACAGCTGGGAAATGCTGCTGCAGTGATCAGGGCAGCACCCTGCCCAGCAGAGCTGAGCCCTGCACAGACTCCCAGGCTCTGGACAAAGCTCCATTGATACCTGAAGTGGCTACCTAGAAACAGAGACTACACAGGAGTAAGGGAATAAAGGTGGATATTTATTTGAAAGGCCTTCAAAGGCACACCCTATGGAGCCAGAGGCTGCTCTCAAAATGGACCCCAAGATGGACTCTGAGTCCTGAGTTCTTCACACCTTCATAGGTTTTGGTCCATTTGCACATCAGCATAAATTCACCAATTAAAACTTTAGCTAATGATGTAATTTCCCCCAGCTGATTCCCCCTTCCCAAGATGTTGGGTTACACATTCTGGGCCTAGGACAGTCTGGGTGTCCTTGGAGAGCAGGCTTGGAGAGGCTTTGTTATGTCTCTCTTAACATGAGAGAGCAGCAGCTCACAGGCTACAAAGCACTTCAGAGTTACACACTAAGCACTGCAGAATTTGAAAAATATGAAAGTTAAAATCCAAGGCATCACCATCAGGTTCATAATCTTGCTTCCACCCTGGCAAAGGATTCCTCAACTTCTTCAAGGCTGGGCTCATTCACAAACCCTGCTCACAAGCTATTTCTGTGTACATTGGGTACTCCCTATTGCTTTCTTTAGAAGTGGTTGAGCCACAGGTGACCAAACCTTCACTGGCATGTTGAGGATTGTGCCCATTCTTTGAGAGGTTTGAAGAGATGGCACTTGGTCCAAAGATTGGGCATTTGGCTGCAGAATGCCCTCAGTTCAGGACAGCATCAGGTGCAATGACCTGCTCATGGAGTTCTCTATAGAGGCCTACTGGCACCTAAAACTGGCATACCAGATGCTTTTGCATTCCTTCGTAACAGGCCAAGGAACACTCAAAAGAGAGAACTTGAGATATATCTGCAGTTAATTAAGAGACAAATTCAGAGAGCCATCAGTATCTGGTATAGATAGAGAAGGAAATGCATAAGACATACTTCAAATTAAATGTCACTGCCTAAATGAAATGAGAAACTGGAGATCCACTTTTTGTCTGACCTCTTCATATGTTGCATTCTCAAACTTAACATTAATCCATTTTATTTAGACCAGCAACATCACCAACTGCATTGAGGTTCTAAAAACTATTGCCTAAACCAAGAGAATCAATCTGAGATACGCAGAACTTGAGTTCTCAAGGAGACTTTAGTTAATTGTAGACATTATTTGTATATTTTTACCCAGAGTACTTGGGAACAAAAGATGTCATATGCTTTTTTTCCCCTTGATATACTGACACTACACATAATTCTGAATATTTCACAGAAAGAAAAAAAATCACAATCACTTCTTAATTTTGGTTGTATATATATGTATGCACTGGGGTTCTTCCTGATGCAAGAGAAAAGTGATGAACTTTCCACACAAAATATAAAAACAACATCAATGGCACAGTCAAAGAGCTCTGCACAATTTTCCATAGTTGATGATTAGTTGATTTAAGAGACAGTGAGTTGGAAAATTAATCTTTTTCAAATTTATAATATGAACATAAACAAGAGCAAGAACTTCACTAAGCTGTTCTACAGATTTGGAAATAATCATCAGTTTAGTATCAAGATTTTATAATCTATTTAATGCCAGGATAAGCACAAGTGAATTTTGTTGCTGTTTTCCTTTCCTCCTGCCAGGGGAAAAACACACAGCTTTTTACATACCACAACTGACTAGAATTCAAGCATCAAAGTTTAATTCCTGAGCATCTTCTCTGTTGTTAAAAGTGAGGAAATGGAAGGGGGACCAAGATCTCAGGTGGGACCTCTGTAGGTCATTTATTTGAACATCTGATATGAATTCAAATGACAAGTCCTGAAAAAAGAAACTCTTATCTCCAAGAAGTTCTGGTAGCCCTCTTCCAAAGTATCACAAACAAAATTGTGATTCAAACAAATTCCTTCAACTAAGCTAACTCTACTGATGTGGAAAAGTAATAAAATAATAGCTTGTGCAAATGAAGAGAGACATAGCAAATAGCTTGATTAACCTCGATTCCCACACTTTTTCCTTTTGAACAGATAGTGTCCAAATAACCACAGAAACTTTCAGAAGGAAGTCAAGACAGAAAGGAAACCCCCACTACACAGTGTAACCTATTCTTTACTGATAATTTCCAAAGGATGGTCAGAGAGGAACTCATGGACAAACTGCACAACTTTTTGAGAAAACATTTTTGATAAAAAATTTCATGCAGCTCAGAACTTGTTACAGTTTGACTTGATCTCCAAAACATTTCCCATGACACCAGTAGGTTAAAATACATCACAGCTTCAAGGTTTAAAGCAAAGACTTCTGAGAAGTATGTAAATGTGTGCAAGTACTTCTGCTTGTAAAATGGAGATGGAAAGTTCTGGAGAAGCTATTCCAAATCCTAGCTCAGATTTCTTCGATTCCTGGTCACAGAAGGAAGGAGAAACATGAAAGTAAAACTTTACTTTCTCTAAAAAGAAGTCAGCTACAAACCCTGAACTTCTGCAGAATATAGGGTTGAGTTTGCACTCAAGTTCCTTTCATCTGACCTAATCCTGTCTGGCCCCCTTCAGCCATGAGACGTCACAGTTACAATTAAGGTACCACAGGGTACATTACCAGACATAAATGGTCCCCTAGTACAAGTAACTGTGTGAGTTACTGATCACCTCTCATGATCAGCTGGCAAGAACAAATCTAATCCCAGCAGGTCTCAGAAATAACTGGGCATAAAGGACCCCTGAACAGACAGGATTCCAGCACTTCAGTCTGACACTGACAGCAGCGTGTGCTGTTCATCCCCATTTCCCAAAGCTCAGGAGAACCACAATCTTCTGAAATCTCTCCCCCTGCTTCTTCCCCCTTCCTTAATTAAATTGCAAAGAGCAAATAAGAAATACAGCACATAGAATGTTTTGATGTCCCTCAATGAATCTACTGGTCATTTTAAGGCAGTACTAAGGTATTTCAAAATAAATTCTTTTCCTCCAGGCTCTGCACATCTTCAGTATGGCTTTGTAGGTCACTAAACACAAGGACAAAGCCCAGAAATATACAGGAGGAGTCCAACTTTAAAGCTGATTCGGATTCTTTTTCAAAAAAAAAAAGAGATATATTTCAACAGTACAAGCTGAATTTGAAAAAACCAATATTGTGCCTGGATTTTGGCAGTTAAACTAAAACATAAAGCTAAAATTTGCTCTGAAGTTTATGAAGAAACTCAGACCCTGTTCCTGAAAAAACTTAGATATTTGATGAATAAATGCTGATGGAGAGAAAAAAAAAAAGACTTTTAAAGGGTGGATGTAACAGGAAACCAAACAATGGCTGCTATTAGACAGTTTTATGTTGTCAACACCTTGTTCAGTTCTAATTTCAAGGCAAAAAAAAAAAAAAAAAAAAAAAGAGGTGGACTAGTTTGGGATAAAATATTTTATTTACGGGACAGTTAGGTAAGTGTTATTTTTGTAAGAACATTATGAATCTGCCTAAGGTAGTGAAATGATGATGCTGAATTTTGGTCAACCTTACTGGGAGCAGAGGACACATAATACCCAGCAGGAACAACCCTCAGTTTATATCACTTATAATCCTGTTAACAATAAATTAGGCTTGACCAAAACCATAATAAAACATTTCCTATAAATGAGATTTTAAAATGTTTACTCTGTAATCTCCAAGGAGCCACTAAAAATCACAGCAGTTGTGGGCCCTGCTGAAACCTGGTCCAGTTCAGTAAACCATATTATTCTGTGTATGGGGAGAACTACACCACTCTGAAAGTAATTTTTGCCTTGGGGATAATTAAATGCATATTGTACCTTGAAGTTACAGCACCAGGAAGCTTTAGTATATTGAACTACTTTAATTAGAAAGCATTTTACATATTTCTTAGCCCCAGTTTGTTGTCTTAAACACACTGGTGAAAAATGTTAAAAAAAAATTTTGTTTTTTACTTTGCTTAAGGCACTATTTATAAACATTACAATGAATCAGGCCACTGGAGCCAGAAGTTCTCACTTACAGACTGGGGAGTAGTTTCTACTTAGACTTCTCTTCAAAGCAAGCCCTCTAATCCTTGTGTTTTAGAGGATTTTGCTACACAATATTCATTCACTGCATGCCAGGGACACACTAGCAACAGGACAGAAGGAAAAAATTATCTTTTTGTTCTGATTAAGCTCCCTCTCAACAGGTGACCATGTGAACTCTATCATGATTATGCAGCCCAACAATTTGGATTAGATGGGTCTTTTAAGAAATCTGTATATTTCTGCATTATTAATGGATATGGTAATATTAAGTGAAACAGGAAGGTAAAGATATCTGGGGTATGCATACAGAAAAGGAAGTATGAAAGTGTGGTGGAATCAACTTCCTCTCTCATCCTGACAGGTGAGCACAGACCATAGCAGTTCATAGCCCTTCCCTCCAAGCTAGGTACTCTATTCACATTAACATGGCTTAATTCACATCATCTCCCCTTCATCCTCTTTTTACAGAAAATATCTCGTAAAAACAGAATGAAAGTCTATTTTTTGAATGCTTATCAGAGAAACTTGGGACACATGACCATAAGCAAACAGTGCAAAGAAGCTGTTGAAATGACATTTTCAATTAGGTACCAGTTTGTCTTTATGTCCTGGGATGTATAAATATGACATATAAAGGTAGCAGAAGGACAGGCATGTCCATCAGAGCCCAGGGGGGCAGCCCCCAGGCTAACAGGGCATGGTTACAGCAGGAAAGCAGGGCAGAGAAATTATATGTTGCCCATTCCACTGCTAAGCTGACCATAAATATGCTTAGACCCTTTTTGAGACCACCAAGGCTAAGCACCCCAGAGAGCTGTGCTCATTCCTCCTCTGCCCTACTGTTGTACATTCCTAAATCACAAAGATAGCTGCTCTGAATTAAATACAGCTAGTGAATTTTAGGAAGGCTGAAAAGAATGATGAATTGCAATTTATATGCTGCACGATACCTTCAGTTTAATTGGACATGTGTACTTGATGTTTCTTTCAAATCAGCTCTAACTGTAGATGGATTCAAATGGCCAGCATCTGATCAGAATGCAAATTAAAATACAATCAGAGAGTGTGAGATGTTCACATTGATCATGCAGATTTGACCCATAAAAAGGGAATTCAGAGCCATTCAATATCCTGATACTGATGTGTTCAAGTGGTTGGATCCAAGACACTGCGACCTGATCACTACGTCCAGCAATTTCTGAAGAAGAAAAATTTGCTATTGAAGAGACAACTAAGTAAAAACATAGGTAAGGATAAGCAGAGACTTATGAAAGGAGAATCTTTAAAAAAAAATACAGTAAAATCTGGTGTTGCCATTCAGGCGTGTAGAGCCTTAGGAAATTGCCTCTGCTATTTGTGTCTTGGATTCTGGTGTCTGCAGAAGGTGGCTAAGAGGGTTCTAAGCCTTATACTGTTGTGGTACCTAGACACAAACTTACCATTTCATGGTTATCTGGAGGGATGGAAAGCCCAACACTTCCTATTAGTTTTAAATCACACACCATTTACGTTTATAACTAGAGTCAGCAGATTTTTTAGATATCTTGCCTCAGGAATTACAGCCTGAACCAGGCTGCATTGTGAGACAGGAGATGCTGCACTAAATGAAAAAGCAAAGGTTTTGCTGATGTTGTAGCCTAATACCATATTAAAGCCAGTAAGCAAAGAATACTTTTGTATCAGAATGATGTATTTCATGTATCACATTTAATACCACATCTCCTTAATTGCAGATGTTTACACAGAATTTTCTTTTTCCTGAGAGTTAGGTGTTAAGGTATTTTTAAAGTTAAAATTAAATATAGGAAGTGTAAAACACTGTACAGTTAGAAACTATAAACAGTCTAAGTGCTGCAAAATGCAGAGAATAAGAGAACAAGCCTAATTTTGCTTTCCTCTGCTGTTAATAGAAAACAAATTTAACTCAGTCTTGATCAAAGAATAAAGGCATTTATCATGCCTTTGTTAAAAAACTCAATCAAACAAAAAACCCCAGAGCACCAAAAAAGGCTGCATCTCATATTGAGAGGCTAATTGCTTTTCAAAATTTCCTTGAACTTTGAACCATGTAAACGGACAGATGGCTGGAAAACAAAATGCACGTTTTCCTTAAACTTGTAAGTCCCTACACAGCACACAAAACAACCATAAACCTCAGCCTACTGAAACATTTGAATTATTAGTATTTTTATCACCCCAGCACCTTCAAGACACATCACTATATTAAGACTCGACTCCTCCTCCTCCATGATCCCAGGCTTCTGGGTTCGAGATGGAGAAGGATCACCACTTTCATCAGGTTTATATGCATGTACCTGCCTTATGCACAGGCACAGAAATGAAGGCCACTCTGTTAAAATGTCACAGTAGGTTCTTCCCAGATGTGGCCATGTGGCAGCAGCAGCAGGGATGAAATGCTGGGCTGTCCCACTGTGGCCGTGACATGGGGCACAGGCTGTGACAACCACGGTGTGTGCACCACAAGAGGAGCAGCCAGCCCAGCAGTGAGGGGGTACAAACATCACTTTGCTGGTCATTTAATGTGTTTAGTTTCCCAGCAGAAAAGCACAAACAACAGATTGGGCACTAAGTACAAATGGTTTCTGTTAAAGGGAGGAAATACTGTGCTTGATCCCATGATCCATTTCAGCCAGGCTCATTTGTACCCAAAACACACCCCTTGGGCTATGAGCAAGACAGATGCTTGAATGTGAAAATGAGCAACTACTGAGTGACACTTTCTGTACACAGCTACTTACTAATAATTTAGAAAAGTGGATGTAATAGGTGTGTAGTCATCTGCATCTCCAAAGCCCTCTGCCTCACCGTGAATTCATTACAAGTCTTCCAGTATTTGATGTCTTTCTCAATGTCAAATAGCTAGTTATGTTTAAAAGTTTCTGGTCATCATTGCTTTGGGGAAAAAACATTTAAAAATGTGAGGTAAGGTTTTAAAAGCTTGAGGTAAATTAAGAGCACTTGCCAATAGCATTCATTTCAAGCCAGATGCATGATTTATGAATATGAAGGAGTGGAAATATGACTAATGAAAATATAATTTTATACAAAAGGTATGTTTTATAAAGCTCATGGTCTACTTAAGGGTACTAGGTACACGAAATAAAGAATTTGAGCAGATGATCATATACAAGAACTCAAACCAGAGCCTTACTCTCCCATTAAGAGTTATAAATTAACAGATATTTTAAGGCAATCTGGTTATTAACCTCCAATCCAAGAAGGCATTAGTTACAGACAAGGTAACTCCTGCCCATCCTTATTCCAGAACTGCAAATCAAAATGCCCTAGTGAAGCATATGAAAGCCAATATACTCCTTAAAAAGCCAGTGTGAGAATTTACTTTGCTTTCATTTAATGTCCCAAATCTGATCACTTCTGTAATGACACGAAATAGAAAAACAAAGCTCTGCCACCACCTCTGAAAATATGTTTGAAGCAGAAGTCAGTGCAAAGGGCACTGCATTACAGCCCTAGAGCACCTCTAGTTAAAGCATTTCCCCAAGGCTGTTTAGAAAAAAGCACAACTAAATCAAGGCAGGCCCTCCCTGAGTCACGGCTGGTGTGGCCAGTCCTGCCTGTGGGGACAAGGAGATCACTGATATTCTGGCATTTACCCAGCAGAGTTTGGTATATTCGATATGGCAACCTCTGACTTACTTTTGAAGGTAATTGAGGCTGAAGAAAGCATTTATCCTGTAAACATCTCCCTTCAGATGGCAAGTTGTTCAGGCAATTCTCCTCAAATATGCTTTTGTGATGGCAATCTGCACCATATGAATCTCAATTCAATTGCACACCATGGGATCATGCTGGATGAAGAATACCAGGATTCCAAAGAGCAGTAAGGGAAAAACATTTATCCCCAGTAGATCAAGCTGTTGAAGATTTGATAAAACACAATGATTCCTTCTCCTTCACAATGGCATGCTGACCCTGTGGGTATTTTCTCCCTGTCTCCATCCTCACAGATCACTGTTTTCGATAGAATCACAATATATGGGGTAGGAGGGAACATAAATACAGAGCCAGCAGCACAGGTATCACACTGAAGCTGATCAATAAGAGCACAGAGCTTCTGGCATTTTTGTTTTGCTTTCTTGAGGGTTTTTATTTCCAAAAAATAAAGCCACTCTCTCACTGAAGTTGCACAGAAGACAGGGAAACAATATCTTTCCTCTCCTGCAGTAGGTTTGTTTCAGCAATTGGATAGCCTGGGTAATTCCCAGTCAAGATGTGGCACAAATCTAGTACAATAACTCCCATGAAAGCCCTGTCTCATCTGTGCTCTCAGGGAACAAGCACAAATCTACAATTCAGAGGTGGCCTTTCATAGGACACATAGCTTCATGTGCTCAAGCCCACAGCCATGACAGGTGCCAAGTCCTCCTTGGTGCCACCAGCCCTCCTTTGCAGAGTCCTGCCCTCTCAGCTGGGTGTCCTAGGGAGATGGGTGCTGTGCCACACCTGGCATCCATCCCCAGAGCACGGCCACTGCAGGGCCTGGACCATCAGCACACCGAGGTCAGCACTAATGCACAGCGCCAGGAAGGCACCTGGAAGGGCACAGGAGGACTAGGAAGTGTTAAGAATGAAAATCAGTGTTGGCACCAACTTTTCCAGCTGATTTCTACCTCCCAGTATTAATTGCTTTCATTTCACGTGCAGGTGGATTTGTCCTGGGCTGGGTGGCTCTGACATTGCTGACAGGAGCCCTGACCTTGCTGTGTCCCCTGATGTTCCACGTGGCAGTAAAAGATGTGTGTAAGACACCAGGGCTCAGCAAGTGCAGCCCTAGAGTGCTGGGGCAGCAGTCTGCTGTCAATGCAAACAGGCCTGGAGTGTGAGGTTCACTTTTGGGCATGATTACACTGTCTTCATTTCACTGAGAACACCGACATTTCACAAATATCATCTCTCAAATGCATTCGGTGGATTAGGAAAAGAGCATATTATTGTTAATTATGTTATCCTGAAAATATAATCAGACTTAAATTTCTGTATCTTCTATTTAATCAAAGCATACAAACGGCAATAAAAATGTCCTTCTCATTAGACTGAAAAGTCTCTCCTCATTTCAGTGCTACTAATGCCTAAGTCCATTTTGAAATATTTTAACAAGGTAGAACTGTACCGTGTAATTGGAAAAATGAAACTTAATATTTTTATACCTAAAGTGGTAATAAATAAGCCTGCAGAAGCTTACACTGTGCTCTGGAAGTGCAGTCTGTGTTTTTCTACTTGCATATCACCTGAGTGTTAGGTGTGCCAGAATATTGATCCCCCCAGCTCTGCAGCCTGCCTCCAGCACACAGCCACTGCACAACACTTGGGAAAGACAGAAAAATCAGCAATGCTTAAACACAGTAAATGATTGTTACAGCACGATTAACTGAAATGAGATCAATCTTTCCTAACCTCTGCAAGATATGAAATTCCCTGCATTTCTTCTTTTCACAGGTATTAGATGAATCCAAATTCAAAAATCTCACAGAAAGGGAGAAATTTACTTTTGAATATTGATTTTCTAAGGATAATAAAGACCAAATAGAAGCTGCCTAAGCTGCAATGTGTAGCTTCAGACCTGACCGTAACTATTATGAAAGTTCACAGGAATTCTGATTCTGAAAAACATCAATAAGAGGCCCATCAGGAGTATACAACATTTAGTAGAACACAGCTGGGGATGAGAAACAGAGCTTTAGCAGAAATAAAGAGACAAAAATCAGAGATCAAGGTTCCATTTTCAGATAACAGAATCATAAAAATGTTGGTTGGAAGTCATTTAGTCCAACTGACTCTAAGCTGATGTGCATCAGGCCCTTTCCAGGGATGGGAATGGAGTTGATGAGATCCAAAGGACCCCACTTTCTTGCCTTTCCAAAAAACTGATACAACACTTGCTATTTTTAGTCATGAGAAATTTTCCAGCCTTCTTCCCAGTCATCATAATTTGTCGTAAACCTTGTATACCAATCCCCCAAACACATCAACCTACTTTTTTCAGGCCTCCTGGGTATTTTCAGGACATGGATCTGATCACATTCACCTCTTTATAGAGTCCCTGACTTGTTGCTGCTGATGTTGGCTGCACGTCTCCTTCCCAAGCTATAAGAATATGCAAACAGATCTCAGATCAATCTTTGCTCACAAAGACTCAAGTTAGAAAGAATATCCTTTACTTTAGGCTTTTCCTTTTCATAACAAACATTTCTGCTAAATTTCCTTGTACTAATGGAGTACCTTCTTGTTAGCTTTGATGTTTGCTGTTCTTTCATCTCCTCTTCATGGGCTTTGATATGATTTAGGAAGAATTACTTAGGTCAGCACTTTCACAAATGCTCACTATTTTGGGTTCATAATTTGCCTTGAAGGCAAGAGCTGACACAAGCTTAGGATATAACTTGGGGGATCTCTGTG
This sequence comes from Chaetops frenatus, assembly GCA_013400775.1. Lineage (NCBI taxonomy): Eukaryota > Metazoa > Chordata > Aves > Passeriformes > Picathartidae > Chaetops > Chaetops frenatus. Next base: position 415,521 of record VZTR01027126.1, on the reverse strand, counting down.
AGGAACTTAAGCCCTTGGAACAGGCAATGGATAGTGAGGTTGGAGCCTGTGGAAGTGGTGTGAAAATCCCCCGTGGCATTGCTTGCTGACCAACCAAAAACTCAGGCAGACTTAGCAGATACAAAGACATGGCTTAAAGTACTACAGGAGAATGATTTCTGTGAAACAGAGAAAGTCCTAACTAAAGCCTTATTTCAAAACTACACATGAGCACTTGATCATTTCCAAAAGACACAGCAGCCAAATGTTTATACTTCGGATGGTCCAACACCCAAATCCTCTTTAACAAGGTCCTGATGGATCTCCAGGCTAAGGAAATCAAGATAAAGCCTTCCTTAGGATCATTCAGTAGCTCAACAGCTGATCTGGACACAGCCCTTTGTTCTTTTTGCTGCTCAGTTAATGACACTGGAATTCATTGCATGCACAGCGGAGGGCACAATATATTATTACAAAAAGAAGAATTACTAAGAAAGGAAGTGGAGAAATATTTGCACACTAAGGACATGCTGTAAAGTGAGACCACATATTCTGTAGCTCTTCATGGAGACACAGTCAGCAAAAACCACACCAAAATAAAAAGCAATTGAGACCCTGGAGTGACATAAATCTGTGATATAGCATGTACACATCTAATATTACAAACAATCTCAAGACTAAGGAGTAAAGTCCCAGTCAGTCAGTCAGAACATGCTAACAAGCAGCAAGAGCTACTTGAATTTAATTCAGTGTGTTAAATGGATCTCAGGAGGGGCCTATGAGTCAGATCCTCTTGCAGGGGAATCTCACATGAGAATCTGAAAGTCGGTGGCATCAGCACTGTGACAAAAGTTGTATGGCACGGAAAGGGTAACACATGTATGGAGAGATCAGATTATTGTCAATCAAGCAGCAGCTGGGGAGAGAAGTGGCAGCAGTGCATACAGAAATGCTCTAGTGAGTCATGTTGGGAGAAAGGGAGCAGATTAAGCTGTTAACTCACTTGCAGACACTTAGTCACTCCTCATAAAATCAGCACACAGCTATAATAGTTGTCACAAATAGTTGTCAAAGTGTTCTTCCACAGTAATGATGATTATTCATGCTTCCAAACATTACAAGCTGCAAGGCAAGTAATGCTAATGAACAAGCTGTCAGTTGTAGCACATGGCATTCAAAATACCTGGTCAAAAAAGTACTAGATCTTTGTAATAGCACCTAATGTTAAAATTATTAAGAAGGATTTGTTAACAAGACACTATTGGGAATCTTGTAAGCAGCTTAACATGACCTGGCAATGTGCACTTACAGCCCAGAATCCACCTGTATCCTGGGCTGCACCAAAAGCAGTGTGGCTAGCAGGGCCAGGGAGGGGATCCTGCCCCTCTACTCTGTCCTTGTGGGACCCCACCTGCAGTGCTGCACCCAGCTCTGGGACCCCAACATGAGAAGGACATGGAAGTGTTGAAATGAGTGCAGAGGAGGTCACTAAGATGATCAAAGGGAAGAAGCACCTCTCCTGTGGAGAAAGGCAGAGAGAGTTGGGATTGGTCATCCTGGAGGAGAAGGCTATGGGGAGACCTTAATAGCACCTTCCAGTACCTGGAGAAGACTACAGGAAAACTTACAAAGGTATGGAGTGATGGGACAAGGGAAACAGCTTTAGACTGACAGAGGGTGGATTTAGAGAGAAATTCTTTACTGCGAGGGTGGTGAGGCCCTGGCACAGGTTGCCCAGAGAAGCTGTGGCTGCCTCACCCCTGGAAGTGTTCAAGGTCAGGTTGGATAGAGCTTGGAGCAATCTGGTCTAGTGGAAGGTGTTCCTGCCCATGGCAGTGGGGTCAGAACTAGATTGTCTATGAGGTCCCTTCCAACACAAACTGTGCTATGATTCTATGATGATTTCTGACTAAAGGTATTTCCAATTGGAAAATGAAAATGTAATGGAAAAAAATTGTGTAGAAATATACCAACCTTAGTTATATTTCTATCTCGAAAAAGTTTCCATTTCATGGTGGAATTTCTGTTTCATCTGGAAATTCTGTTTTCCCAGAAAGAGGCATCAATACTCACCTCACCCCAAACCCACTACAATGGAAAAATACCAGCAAGGAACCAGGCAGAGCAGTGATGATACTTATAGGGGAACAAGTGGTCCCAAGCTGTGGATCTACCATGTGCAGCAGGATATATTCCAGGCTGTTCTGAAGGACAGAAGAGAGGGGAAACAAGGAAACACACACCCACCCCTTGAAAGGTGTTGGCTTTCTTTCAACATAAACCAATTAAAGCTAAAGAAAGAACTAACAACAAAAAAAACATTCCTAGTGTGTTCTTTTATCAACCTGTCTTTCAAAGCCTAAAGCAGGTTCTAGCTATAGAAAATACTAGTTTATAAAAAATAGGATAATTTCTAAAATGTAGAAAAGCAGATGATTGAGCATCAACTTAATATAAAGATTTTTGAAAAGCCTATTCCATTCCTGGAAACTGAATATTAGCCCAAGAAAAGTCTGATCTAACCTGTGTTCTTGATAGTTCTCAAAGCAAAAGGTCAGCTTTTACATTTGGGTCAGCTATCATGTTTGGCCAGCTGCCCAAGCCCACGTGGAAAAACAGGGCAAGCCATATTACACATGACCACAATGCCCCCACCTGTGTGCTGGGATCCATCAGGGGATGTTAGCAGCCTGCAGAGTGTGATATGGAAGGCTGAATGCCCTGCAAGCTGCTGTGTGCATTTCTGATGGAGTGCCATGGGGGAGATCTGTAAACTGTACTCTAGAAATGACAAAGAAAATGATAAAAAGGAAGGATACCTAATTTAGCAGATTCCAAGTGAACACATCTCCACTCATTCAGATAGAAACAAGGAATGAATGAATGAATTTTCAAAGACCACTTGAGCTTTGATGAAACTGTATGTAACTTAAGGACATTAAAGTTTTCAACACCTGCACTCTGTGCTGTGAAGATTCAACTTACACTGCAGTATCACACTGAATAGTGGATGGTGGATAACGGTGTGTGAAGAGCTAAAGAATAAAAAGAGAGCTCAGCAGATTCCAAAATTCTGTTCTTTACAACTTTACCTCTGCACCACTGGTACTGCTTATCTTTCCAGAACAGGGCTTTCCTCACGCAAGTCCTACTCAAGGAAACTTGGTTTGATCTCAACATTTCTATTAACAATTTCTAAGAGAGATTAATGTAGATAGCTGTAATAATAAGTAGAGATCAGGTTAATCTTAGAATCTTTAGAGCTGGAGGGTCTACTCTCAGAATGTTTAGGATTGGGCTCTTAAATTTGGATGCTAATTTGTTTTGTTATTCTGAGAGGGGAAAAGAAGGTTGACAGGAGGAGGAGTATATAAGTGAACAACAGGGAGACAGGGCTGGGCAGTAGTCTCCAGTCTGACCTAACACTCCCTATGCTGTAAAACTGTCAGGTATTAATATCTGACAAAAACCTCCTTCTACAAGGCAACAGCAAAGGTTATGAGCAATGCAAGGCCAGATACATTCCACCCAGTAAGTCAAGTGAACTTTTCCAACTAATAGGAAAATATTCTATCCATGTTATAAGCTGACTGGTGCTGGCAACCAGTGCCAGGCTTGGCAAGAGCCCACCACCACCACCACCACTGATAATTTGTTGACAGGATAACACTCACTATAGCAAGAGAGATAAATTATGATAACAATGAAATATGAAGTTGTCACAGGTGTGTCTTCCAGCCTCTTCTAGCCTATATGAAGGCAGAAAACACCTCCAGGCTCAGTGGTGGTGGTGGTGGTATAGAGCACTACACTCCCTCTATAGGAATCAAAATTACAGTCTCTCCAAATGTCAAGTTTTGCCCACCATGCCCAATTTAGAGCCGGTTTCATTTCACACAGACAAATGTCTCTGTTACTATATCTAGTGAACTCTGGGAGGCATTTTAAGATCTCTTACCTGCTCTAGGCCACAGTCTTACCTGAACACTGAATTGACTCCATCTATTACTTTATTTTATCAGGCTAAGGCCGTGAAAATCCCTTGCTAAAATTTTGCTTTTAGCACTTAGCTGAGGGATGGGATCCCAATTATGGCCCGATTATGTGACTGAGGAACAGCTCACAGAGAACAAAAATAACAATAACCAAAAAAAACAACCCAAAAGAAGGATCAGTATAAAGAGTGTGATGACAAAAATTCTTCGAAGTTCAGAAAAGCATTCACCAGGACATAGGCTCAAAAATTAAGAATTCCAACACCACCACACACAACTGTGACACAAGACTGCAGGGCTCTGAATACAGAGCTGTGATGCGTCTCTTAACATTGCTTCCAATCAGCTATCTGTGGGACAACAGAAAAGATGTCATAAAAAACTTATTATTTGATAAAGTCTAGCAGGTTTTTACTTGAAAGGTGTTGCTGAAGGGCAAAGCATTAAATTATATATGGCTAAACCATGTCGTGTATATTAGCATTACTTCTTTATTCCTCCAGCAGTTTGGCTCTCTGCCTTAGGGAACTGCTAACACTCTCTACCTCAGAATCCATGATAAAGTCTGTTACCAGTCAGCATTCAGAGTACTTAAAATCAACGTGTACAGCCACAATTTACTTGCCTGACTGTTGCTGCTTGAGACTGATGTACTGAAATTTACTTTCTGAAATTTCAGTCTGAAGATACAAATTTCAAGGGAGATCTGGGCACAATTACCCTTTTTAAAATTAAAAATAAAAGGGGGGTGGAGAGTGGCATTTACTTGCTGAGATACTTCCAGTACTTATTTCACCAAACTTAATGTGCCGCAAATTGCAAATGTTAAAACAGAAAGATGTGAAAATACTACATAGCCCCTGACTGAAAATATTTCCAAGCATATTAGAAACACAAATCACACCTAAAACAGGGCTGTACTCCTGGCTGATGATTTAGGATGTAAATGAAAGACTAGTAACCTCTGTGGACAGATTCCTGACCAAGAGGGCTTGAAACAGACACTGAAAAATCATGATGTTACTTTGCTGAAGACACACACCATAAGATATCCATTTACCTAAATGTTAAGACCCTCATGGCCCACTTTATTGCTGCCATGCACACCTGATGACACTCTTTCAGTTGTCAGCTCTTTGTTTTACACACGTGGCTGAATCCAGCACTATGGCACCCATACCTGACAGGTTTTCATTTATGTAAGAAAGCAACAAGGATGTTTTCCGCAGGCATTTGATCTTTTAAAGTCAGTTTGTTTTGATTCAGGCTGTACCTGCTCCATGTGTGTTTCCTGTAAATGTCATTATAAACACTTTTATCACTAGAAATGGCCATGAAAGAAAAATATTAAGATACAACACAGTATTCATAACAAGCCCACTTTGATGTCTCTTGCTTCTTAGGAATTATGAACACTACAGAAAAAACATAATTTCTAAACACTAGAAATAGGCAAGGAAAAAAAGGAAGAAATACAAAAACCTTTTATATTACCTTCTGAGTCAAGCTGATTTATTTCTAGTCAGCTGGACATTGATAAGTGCCTGTGTAACATACTGTAAATTATATATTGGACAGTCATGTTTCCTCTACAAAATTACATAGTTTTGTCACAGTATGCCTTTGGTGCAGTGTTAATTAAGATGCCCTCATCCACACCTGAGCTGCAAGATTAATCTGCCTCAGATGGGCAACTTCATGGCAAATCAACGCTTCAGTTGCTCATTCTGCAACAGTACCTCACTCTCACCTCCCAGAACTTTTCAGGCTGTATCCTGACAGCATGTGGGACTGCAAGTAAATTGAGTGGTTCAGATCCTCTGCCAGGCACTTGTGAAGAGGAAAGCAGCTCATTGTCATTTTGAGTACAGAGGCAGGATATCTGTGGGTGCCACTGTGGTTTGCAGTCTCAGTGGGGGAAAAAGGAAAATTAACTAATTTCATTTAATTAGAGAGCATTTCACTGGTTTGCTAGAACCATTTCTTGCTAGCAATAAAGTATTTCACAAATCTCTTTCAACAAGAAGCATTTTGAAAGCACACTCATAAGGCTATGCTATAATATCACTAAGAAGTTAATGATACTGTTAGCATGAGTTTAATGTAAATATAAATGCATTGCTGATATGGATTAGACACCCTGCTGTCTTGATGCAGCATCGTTAAGGCACAAATATGAGCAATACATGAGATTAAAAGTGTAAGCTTTATGCAATGCTCCTTTGGAGCCTTCTCCAAGGCAGCAGTGTCCAGCATCCCACCCTGCCATGCCACAACAAAGGTGAGCAGGGTAGGACACTGCTGTATCTCCAGAAAGCAATAATTATAACAGTAGGATGAATTAAATATTAACTGCATACTTTGGTTTGCTTCTCTTGGTTTCTGCCAACACCAGCCTGGCTCTGCTCTAAGTCCAGAGTAATTTGTCAATGTACGGGGGCTACTTTTACTCCATTTAATCTCAGGCCAGCTTCATAGCAAACTGAAGGACCTTAAAATAAAACACCACTTCTTTCTCCTGCCTTTCGTATAAGCTAATGCAGAAATTGGAAATAGGACCCAGTTCCCCCTAGATTCAGTTTTCTGATGCTTAATCGGGCAAACAAAGAACTATGTCTAGAACTGTTGTCTCTAACGCTTTTCAATTTACATAGTCAGAATCTAACACTCCAAGAAAAATAATTTTTCTCTCTTACTTTTACACATATTTAATATTAAATTTCAAGGTGCAAGTACGTATCAATCACTTAATTCACAAATCAGGAAGAGGAAGATGAACTGTGCAGTCAGAGCCAACAACCCACAAATCAGAGAGAAGAGTAGAAGAGGTAGGAACATTCTTCCTCTAGAAAGGAGGCTGGAGGAGGAAGAAAATCAGCATTTTAACAACTAGCTTTCTGCTGGAAATATATTAATATAGAAACCCTCAGTGATGTTTTAAAATTTCTTCCAAATTGTTGTGAAGACAATGGTGTCCTCCTGTGCAAGGTCATACAATTAATTAGAAGGTAAGCAGGTAATGAAGATGACCAGCTTTCCAAACACACACCCTCCTGAGTGGAGAGAGGGGAGTGCATGAAACAAAGGATTTAAGTGATTCAAAAATTTTGGGCATGGCAGAAAACCCACTATTTGCACAAAATACTATTATTTGGTAATATTAAACCTCTGCAGCGTGAGGTCTTTACATTCAAGGTGGGAGATGACTCCTTACAGATAGATCCAACAAGTCTCATTCTCACACTACAATACTTCTTCTGTCTAGGCACAGTGAAAGTGAAGAGATTCACATATTCAGCCACTACCAGTGTATCCTGAACTACATGTGTAAGTCCATCAAGCATCCCAGGTACAACAAACTCATTATTCTGTTAGAGTATTAAGTTAAATTTATAGGCCAGAACTGACATAACCAGATGCATAAAATCTTAATTCTGCTTACAGAAGAAACACTAACTCTGTCTTCCTTCGCTGGCCCTGTAATACACACAATTCTCATTTGAAACAATAGCTGAATATGCAATAATAATTTGTAATGTGAAATACTGTTAATGTGTTTCCTCAGAGAGCTCCTGTTCCAGAACATGGCAGAAACTATTTTTATTGCTCAAGTTTTCATTACAGAGATGCCACAATACATATATCTTTGGTCTACCATGTGCAGCATGTGACAAGCTAATGACAAGGTTCTTTTCCTGCCCACACCCCATCCCCCCTTGTTTTGTTTTGGTTTTTTTCGCTATCACCAGTGCACTAATATTTAGACAGATTTACTTTGGAGCAAATAGTAAATGACTGGGAAGTTGTTACAATCTCTCATTCTGATTAATGAGCTGGAGGAACACTCCCTCCCTTCCTCCTCCTTCTGTGGTAGAAAACATATTGAGCTTATGCATCAAATAATTTTATACCTGCATTTCCTAAAAAGATGGATGAAGCTGGCATAACAATGATGGCTTTTCCAAGAAGGAGTAAGGATCCACAAAGCCATCCTTCAGCAGTCATTCCAGGATGAAGGATTAAGAATGTACAGTATCACACTCAGCAAGTTTGTGTCTCTGACACACACACTACCTACACAAGCAATGCTCAGCACATAAACCAAAAATCCCTCATTCTCATAAAGTCAAGTGAAAAAAGAGAAAAAAAGTAATTTTTCAGGGAGTGGGAGAGAAAAGGCTAGTTCCTGTATATGGTGTAGTGAATATACGAGGGAGAGACACAACAAGGAAGAAATCCAAGGATATTATATTCAGGAAAGAGCAAACATTAGACAGTTCTCAGTAAGAAGTGAGAGTGGTCCAGAAGCAAGACTAAGAGTCTTCTGGGGTACATGAACAACAGATTTTTGGGGTGTTTGGTGTCCCTCATTTTCAGGAACATAAAACTTTCAAATCAAAAATGAAAAAAGGTATTCAAAAATAAAAATTTTTATCAACAGGATGATCAAAAGGTTTGGTACCCCTGCCAACTTTCCAGTTGTCCAAAGGGAAACTGGGGATCTTCAACTCTAAATAACTATTATGGTCAAAAAGGGTAACTGTATAAAAAGACAGTAAATATAGGCTATGTCTTTGCCCCTCAAGAACATCATGAATATTCCAATAGGATTCTTAAAATACATTTCAGAGGTAAAAAGGCATCAAAATCACTTTTACAGCTAAATGCAGAAGAAACCCACTAACCCAAACAGCTCTCACTAGGGCTGTCACAGGCAAGGAACAGACAATAAAATATTTTCTGATGGATAACTGAGGAAAAGCTGAGTAAAGACTGACATTAACCTACAGAATTTATTACCATGGCTTGCTGTGCCAGTACTGAACAGTTACATTACTACAAATGCTGTTTGCAAAACAAACTCTATTATCAGTCAGCAGATAATAGCTGAGCATGATCATGGCATAAATTATTACAGAAGACTACAAGCAGAAGTGATTAAGAAAAAGTCAATACTGAGAGAAACAATTGTAACAGTTCTAGGAAAAAAAACCCAAGTGGATAAAAGGCAACAAATTTAAGATTTGAAATCTAGCTATGTGACAGACAGCTTCTTTTCCACTCAATAATTAATTAACTTGTTCTACACCAGGGAGATATTTCTCCACAAAGTAACTTTACTCTTCAGTCTGAGAAAACATGGGACCCTTCGGCTCTGCTATTACTCTTCATTAGCTTTTATAAGCCAAACAATTTGTAAAGTAGGAGCACATGTTTGTCATTTTTAAAGCAAACAAAAATAAGGATATTCATTTATCAGCATACATGACCTGCAGTATTTGTCTGAGTAGATTAATCATTCAACTTCACTCTCTTGTGGAGCCATGCTGCTGTACAGCACTGATAGAAGGACACTCCAGTGCTATGATTCGTTGTGTAAAGAGTTTTCCCAGCAGCATTCTGATGATGCTCTGCAAGTCATGTCACTTCCATGATATACCACAGAGTGGCTGGAGAAGACATGATGTCTCAGAGGAATAAAGAACTATCCCTGTGAAAAATGACAAACTTTGCTGTGTGTGAACTCAGGCAGCAAAATGACAGCCACTGTAATCCTGAACAGAGAGCTAAGAAGGCATTTGGGGCCGGTCCAAGAAACCAGCATGGGAAAAACATCAAGTTTTTTCATGGGAAAAGTCCTGATTTCATGGGAGACACAATTTCTGAATAAAAGAAATCATGCAGTTGTCCTAAATTATTTCTGGTTTTTCATCTGGACACAATGTGCTTCATTCCCGCCTTTACCCCCTTCGTGAAATCCCCAAAACTCTGCTATATATCAGGGGTTTCAATCTTTTGAAATAGCAGTTTTGCTCCTAAGTCAAGTCCTGCTTCAAAAGAAGGGGAGAGCTCGTTTCACTGACTTGGCAAGATCTCTTTCAGAATCTAGGAATGCAGAGCTTGTTTCATGTTCTGGAGCTAGAATGTTGGCTACCCACTGCAGTTGAGCCTGCAGCTCTGTTAGAAATGGAAAACTAATAAGACATTCACTCACTTAAGGAAAAAAAAAAAGAAAAAACCCAAGCGAAAAACATAGTCTTCAGGTTGATGTTAGAGGCAAATAACTCAACTACAAAAAGCCATCAGGATTTTGCAATTTTAATTTTTCTGCTCATTGAAGCTTTCTACTTTAAGGCAATTAAAACTAGGCATCAAAGGAACATGAAATTGGGATCGGGTAGTAATTAATTTGCCGAAAAAAACCCGTTCACAATTTAGTTAGACAGACAAAAATCAGGCATTCATATCTCAGGAATGGGGAATTTCATGCACTGAGGAGAGCTTGAGAAGAGCACAGGGAAGAGAAGATGGAAAGAGTACATGCAGTGCCTGTGTCATGGAGGGTAGAAATGTATCTGCCAAGTGCTGCTCATGATGAGGACTCAGGGACAGATCGAGAGCTAGAACAGTCCTAGTCTATGAACACTTACTTCTTCCTCTTAACTTTGCCCCTACAAATGTTTCTGCATTGCAACAAATGCAAAGTCTGGATTTTTTGCTCATGCTGAAATTCAGTGAATTAATGCCCACTCTTCAAAGAGCGTTGGGCCACTCAGATGAGGCAGAGGAGATACACATTAAAATCTCCACTGGAATCAATTCCTTTTACTCTGAAAACCCAGACATCACCATTATCTCTCTCCATTAAAACCTGCACTCTTCCTGTAAAAAATACCATAAATGCAGTGCCACTCAGTCACACATCTGTTGAATACCAACCTCACTAATGATCTGCTAGAACACCTCTTCAGTGCTTGACTGCGTCCACCTGTATAGTGCCACCTCCTTCAGCTGGGTTTTAGAGTTATTAAGAGTCCTTCAGATCACTTGATGAAAGCGCTGCTGGAGAGCTATAGAATCACTTGCTTTATTTATATGGCTCTTTCTGTGAAAATTCACCTCACTCAGGCCAGTTTGGAAGTTCTAAGAAGCTGACATTTGCGCCCTCTTGGCAGAGATTTTCCTACACAAGCAGAAGCTGAATTGCTCAAGGGAAGTGCAGACCCTGGGCTGCAACAGGTGGTACTAGAGCTGGGCACACAAAATCAGCTGCTCAGGGCCTCTCTATGCTGGTTTGGGTAAGGTTAGAGTTATCTTTCTTCATAATACTCCCTCAGCTTTTGGACCCAGAATTTGTGATGAAGAAATATATCCAAGTCAAAGACAAGCGGAACAGGAGCAAGATATAGAGTGAAAATTAAATGAGAGAGAAAATGAGACCTGTTGAGGGTTTGGAAACCTCTTTAGAAGAAAAGCCTGGAATACAAAACTAGAAGGGGAGAGTGTTGAGGTAGAGGGAATAGGGGAGATGTGATCCCTGGGAATATCAAGAATAGATAAAAGAGCTGATGAGAAGACAAATTCTGTCAGCCAGTACAACACCAATCTCTCAATTTTTGAATTATTAAGGAAATAGGTCAGTAAAATTCTATAGAATATTTTCCCCCCTTTAGTAATAGAATAGTTGTGGAAGGCAATAAGTAAAAAGAAAACGAGGTGTTCTTGAAAAAGAAAATATATATTGATAGTGGTCTGATTGTTGATTAACGTTGATGGTATCTCTCATTGTCTGAGAGCAGCTGCTTTACTGAAAGCTGTAACTGCCTTGATACCAGCAATCAAAATGTCCCATCTAAAACAGAAACTAAGAGCAGTCAATGCCCTTTCAAAGAGACCACATACATGTTCCAGCTCTGACCTGGAAAAATTGCCTAAAGGAATGAAAGGAGCCCAAGTTCCCAGACAACAGACTTTATAAAAAAGGGAAATCAACTTGTGTCAGGTGTAATCTAGAGACCTCTAAGAAATGAGCCTCTGAACAGCTTATCTGCCATGAAATAATAAATTGCAATCATCATGGTTTTGATATGGATCTGAGGTGTCAAAAACATTAGCCCACACTTCTCAAACCACAGCCTCCTGAAAGACAGGCATTTAGAGAAGAAATGGGCAGAGATACCAAAAAACCCCAGTTGCTAGATTTGAGAACACATTTAAATGAAGACAATGTCCAGACAGATCATCTCATGGTTTTATTTTCTGGTGTGGGAGTAAATTTAGCTAGGCACTCTTAGGATGTTTAACATCTTAAAAATAGTCAGGTTGTCCATTGCACTTAATGTACTGACAACAATTCTCTAACTAAAATTATCTTAACATCTCTGAGCAAGCACACTGCACAGGGAAACTTCTACACTTTGGAATTTTCTTCTGCCGAAGAAAATCAGATTATTTGGTTTTTTATTAAAAATTATTTCTAAAGCAAATATTTTGATAAAATTTCCCCCTTAGTGTAATTTTGTTCTATTATAAAGGCATCATAATAACTGGCCACTGATCTGAATATGAGAGGCTGTTGACTGTGTCATTTATTCTACTGCTTGTATTCCTTGCTAGATAAAGCAGAGTCATAAAAACTTCATTGCCTTGTAAAAAATTTAGACTTGTGCCAATCTTCTGCAATCTTATCCTTATGTGAAGTTCACCAAGGATGGCAAATGTGCTGCTGGTTCAAGTCCCAGCTTGGAATACCTTTGCCTTGTCCAAAGGAGCTTTATTATGCATCTTTGTGGCCTCAATCCATCAGCATGGATGGCACACCAAGCCAGGGATGATCAGGAAAAGCTCCAATTACATTCAACAGACAAACTTCTTTGCTGCTCTTCGCAACAGAAAGTCACATGCATTCAGCCTGATCTAAGACACAACAAATACCATAAGGTTATGGATTGATGTTTGTAAAAAACTGGCAACTGTTCTTGATGAGTCAGAGAACTCAATGTTTATAAATTAAAACATATGAACGTAACCCTTTGAGGAAAAAAAAAAAAAAGTCCAGCACTTCCAAATGTGATGGGGAAGACTATTTATTTCTCTAGATAAGATATCAAATGGCTACTCTGCAAGCCATGAATGTTCATGGCTTCACTGTATTGAAGAACAATCAGTACAGTGCAGCGAAAGCCTTCTACAACTGTGCACAAGTGAAGAAATAACCTGATTCAAGCACTATTTAAAGTAGACCTGACAAGGCTGTCTGAAACCTGTGCCTTTGGTGTTGGTGTCAACCCAAACCCCATGTTTTTGCCGGAGTAGTTGCTGACAGTAATGGTTTGCCCTGCTAGTACAAAAAAGAGCTCTTGAAAAAGTATTTCATTAAAGGAATATAATTTCTACTGTACCAGATGTGTGCTATAGAAAGCAATAAAATTCAAAACAAAACAAAGGTAGCTATTTGACAGAAAAATGCTTTCAGGCAGGAGCAATACTATTTAACAAATATGGTACATGAGTTTTAAATTAAAATCTCTGCAAAGTGCCTCACACTGGTGTCATACAGCTCAGTCCTCACTGTATCCCTGTGGAAAGTCATGCCGTGCTTTCCTCAATCAATGAAAAGAATTTCAAGCTGCTGCCTCCACTACTGCGGCACACATCAGAATCTAAATAATTTCTGAGCCTTCATTCAATTTCCCATGTGGGAATTTATTGAGAATTAGCTTCTTAATTCCTGTTGAATAAGCCTTTGATTTTTTTAATATGCAGAACCAAATTGTAAGTTAGAGGTCAAGTTTATCAGAGCTCTCTTTTTTTCTTGTGTGGAAAACACACGATTTAGCAGCACTTGAGGATAATAGGCAACATTTTTGGTAGGCAGCAACACAGACAGTGCTCTTTAAAGTGAGGGTGTAGAGCTGCCCCACAAAACTTGAACCCTGTGCTGCAAGTCATGGAATACCACCGAGAATTTCAGGGGAGTAACCAAGAACCTGATTTAGAATGCACAATAACCTGATTCAGAATGCAAAATCGACTGCATTCCCACAACAGGAATGCTTTTAGCAGCAGGATGGGTCAAGGACACGATTTTTAAGCCGTGTGAAGTTATCAGCACCTAGTTAATTTCACTCTGAAATTGAAGGCAGGAATATTACCTTGTAAATCTTCTACAGTACTTCTTACAGCAGGGTAGATTTGCCTTGGATAAGAAGAAGATTCTGAAGCATTAGCAGGGAAAGCCCCAAGGAAATTGCACACAATGACAAAGCCATGCTCCAAAATGGGACAGCCGCAGAGGAGGTTTCACAGAACTCAGAAGGATTTTAAGGTCAAAAGTAAGTAGGGGATACAGAAAGCAATTATACCACAGGCATTTTATAAAACTTGGCCAACGGCAGAATGACAGAGAGCTTTGCTCGAGGGGAGTGGAAAAATAACCAGAAACAAGGCTGGCAGTAATAATTGTCTAGTGTCTGAAAACAAATGTCAGAAGCATTTGGCTATGGGCACAGACACTTGGACACAGCAAAGGATCCTAAAAAGACTGTTGCAATTTCATATAGCAGAAAGGACATGTGAACAAAGAAAAGGATGACAAACTGAAGTGCTTGTGCAGGCTTGGGAAGACGAGGGTGTGAGGATGTGTGGTTGGTGGCTTGCTTGTTTAGGTTTTATCAAAACTCAATTCATCCTGACATGTCCAAACTGATAGGAAGTACAGCATAGACTAACATCAACATCAGGCTGTGAAGATTAGTTTAAGATGACTTTTAAAAATTGAAGTAGAAGCCTTTGTGTAGAGAAGAAAACAGAAGATCTATAAAACAAGGAAACAAGAATGAGAGAATGGGAGGAAAAAAGCCAGCCCATACTATGCAAAGTGAGAATAGCATAACAACCAGAGAAGAGGAACTTGAAAATAATTCTGAAGGATTCAAGGTGTGAAAGTTTAAGATGACAAATTTTGTGCCCAGGATTTGGGCAGTATAAAAGTTGGATTAGGTTGCTCAGAGTGGTCTGAAGAAATTGTTTTATCCCTGTAAGAAATAATTTATATTAAGGAATCTTTGGTTTCAAAGAACAAATATCCAAACCAGGCAAACAAAGGGTGTCTGAACTCTCTTAATGTGGTCAGTTTGGCACAATTTCTAGAGAGTCAGATGTGCCAGACTCTGGGGTTTCTTGCACAGAAGTACATCTTCTGAAGGTCACCAACAGGTCCTGTGATTATTTGGGAAGCCACAAGTATCCTTGTGCCAAGGTGTGCTGGTAATCCAGCTCCCCACCCCAGTCCTCCTATGTTGGGGTACAAAGGACAGATAGCACTCTGGACCTTATTAGCATAAGAGATCTGATAGACGAGATGCCTTGACATGAGCAAACAGAACTGAGAAGACTGAATCAAGACAGATGAAGATTGAATCAAGGCTTTACCAGAAAGGAAAATCACATCAACTTCTGCAAGCAAGAAATGTTGTAAAATGTGTAAATTTGCTTATGTAATCATTAACCCAATCATTGTAGTAAAGAATTATTAACCTTCCTAAGATAGTATATAAACATGTGTAGTTCACAATAAATTCAGATTCTGACCACCACCAGTCTCTCCATCTTTCTTCATCACCGATACTCCTACACTACAGTGTTGTCAACACTATGTTCAAAGCAGCAAAAAAGCTATTCCACTTGGTAAAAAGTGAGCCCTGTCCCTGAACAATACACTTCTTTTATTTTTTTATTTTAATTTTTTTCCATTCTCTACATAATAAGCAATTTGCTTTTGTAGTAAGCAAAATTTTCATGTTTGACACATGCATCTCATTTTCTACTTTATTTCAACTTTAAAATTACCTCCCCATCCTTTTTCATCCTTGTACTTGGAGGTATACTACTCAACTTTGGTCTTCCCATTTGCATGAATCTGTCAAATATCAATAAAAGGCAGCACTGCCAGCTAATAACTGTCTGATAACATATTTTACAATAAAAGAAAGAGCATTTCTCCCCCACATTGCCGCAAACTGATTTGCCATCCGTTTAGTTGGGAGTGTAATTGACTGCTAAAAAAAGTAATTGCAATTGCTCACTACTGAATTAAGTCAGTTGGCTTTGACTGGTCCAAGAGGTCATACAATATCGTTCCTTCACAATATGATCTGCCACAATAGTGAATGGCACTTAATATTCGTTTTCTGGTAATATTAATATATCATTAATTGTAATAAATAATTCACTTCCATATAGCTATAAGAAGAAATAAGGTGCTACAGCCCAATCTCAACTGACAACACAACAAACCTTTCTGGAGCACTTTGAAGCCACTGCTTTCCTGTATTTAAGGCTACATGGAAAAATCAGGCATGCTGTAAAACAAAAAAAACCCAACATACAAAAAGGACCCACGTTTATCTCAACTAACAATAGAGAACTTCAGTGGCAGCAAAACCACCAAGACTTTTAAAACAGAAGTGTACATTTACTTCACCCTAGTATGAAAGTGACAACTTGAGCCACATAATCTCATGCCCAAGTGGAATGGGAAAATGGTCTTTCCATGTGTCCAGATATTTGTATATCAGGTTTGTACTATTGCCTGAAACTTTGAAGTGGTCTATTTCACCTTACACATCCTGAATGATTTTAATTTAAATCTCCCCAGGAGACCAAGTGCTAGGGCCTGCGCTTTGACCAAAACCATGCCCTTCAGCACTGCAGGCTGGGGCAAGAGTGGCTGGAAAACTTTTCTGNTCAACTAACAATAGAGAACTTCAGTGGCAGCAAAACCACCAAGACTTTTAAAACAGAAGTGTACATTTACTTCACCCTAGTATGAAAGTGACAACTTGAGCCACATAATCTCATGCCCAAGTGGAATGGGAAAATGGTCTTTCCATGTGTCCAGATATTTGTATATCAGGTTTGTACTATTGCCTGAAACTTTGAAGTGGTCTATTTCACCTTACACATCCTGAATGATTTTAATTTAAATCTCCCCAGGAGACCAAGTGCTAGGGCCTGCGCTTTGACCAAAACCATGCCCTTCAGCACTGCAGGCTGGGGCAAGAGTGGCTGGAAAACTTTTCTGCTCAGCAGAAAAGGACCTGGGGGAGGCTGGTTGGCAGCACTGAGCATGAGCCAGTGTGTATGCCCAGCTGGCCAAGGACATCCTGGCCTGAATCAGCAAGAGTGTGGCCAGCAGGACCAGGGCAGTGTTGTCCTTCTGTACTTGACACTGGTGAGGCCACACCTCAAATCCTGTGTTCAGTTCTGGGCCCCTCACTATGGGAAACACATTGAGGGGCTGGAGCATGTCCAGAAAAGGGCAATGGAACTGGGGAAGGGGCTGGAGCACAAATCTGATGAGGAGCAGCTGAGGGAGCTGGGAGTGTTTAGCCTGGAGAAAAGGAGGCTCAGGGCTCCCTACAACTCCCTGAAAGGAGGCTGTAACCAGGTGGGGATTGATCTCTTGTCCTGGGCAACCAGTGACAGAATAAGAGGAAATGCCCTCAAGCTGCACCAGGAGAGGTTAAAGTTGGACATTATGAGGAATTCTTTCACAGAAAGGATGACTAGATGTTGGAATGGGCTGCCCAGGGAGGTGGTGAAGCCAAGTCTGTGGAGGTGTTTAAGAAAACACTGGACACTTGGTGCCATGGTCTAGTTGACACACAGGGTAGTGTTTGGTCAAAGGTTGGACTCCATTATTTTAGAGATCTTTTCCAGCCTAATTGATTCTGTGATGCTGCTATGCAAACTGAAAACTAAACAACAATGAGCTCCTCAAGGTGCTGTGACCAACTGAGTTAAAACTTTCCTCAGGTCTAGGCTTGAGAAGAATCAAAGGTTTGTTAGGTGGAGATGAAAATCTTTTTTCCACACACAAGCATTTGCTATCAAAGATATTCATTCTTCCTAGGTATTGAGTACAGTATCTTTGAAAAGAGAAGGGGGGAAAGAAACACCAACTTTGTCTTTACTTTTCTTTCCCCTTTTTTTCCTTCCTTTGCACTTAATTTCACCGACTGAAAGGGGCTAAAAGTTGGCTAGTGGGTAATAGCACAGAAAAAGTTTAAGTGCTAATTTTCTGTCTAGAACAATTGAAGTTATCTCCTAAAATTAAGGATTAGCAGTACCTGGACAGCAAGGTGAGAGAGCTTAGTTTCTAACGAATCCATAAATCCAAATTATTTTCCCGGATTACTCGAATTTCTCAAATGCAGAGTTTGAACTGAATCACTTAAACTCCTGATTTAGAATTCTCTAACAGTAAAAATGTTCTGTAAATTTTGAGACATATTTTGATGCTTAAAAATATATTTAAATGCTGCAAATACACACTAAGACTTTGGTCTTCATTCTTATGTATTAGCCCAGGCATTTGAAAAACAAAGGCTTGAATTTAGTAAAATTTTTCAAGGAGAACAAAAAAACCAAACAAACATCCCCCATCCTACCAAAAAGAATAAAACAAACAAACAAAATAATGTTCTATTAAGCCCCTGGTCTCTGAAACAAGCACTGAATCTATCGGTAAGAAAGAAAGAAAAGGAACAAGACTAGTACAAGAAATAACCTTCGGACTTCAAGCCCCAAGGTCAAATGTGACAGATGCTACTGATTCCTTCATATATTTTCCTTGACATCTATCAATGCAATCAATCTTAAGTGAAGCNCTGTGCCAGGGGCAGAACTCGGGGGAGAAAGGCCACGGGGAGCTCTGCACAGCTCTTGTGGGTGCAAGCCAGAGCATTCTGCTGGGTCAGAATTCAAGCTCTAGGAGAGTAAAGCCTGCACGTGTGGCTGGCCTGGAGAAGCAAGAGCTGAGAGCAGTTGCTGCTGTGTTTGTGTCTTCCCATTCTTTTCCTTTTTTTTTTTTGTAAAAGATGCTTTAACTTCCTATGCAATCTGGTGTTGTCTTAGTACAAAAAGAGAGCATTAGTGAGCTAACACTTGAGACAGCAGAATCCAGGTAGCCAAGAAGGCCATTGGCACCTGGCCTTTGTCAGGGCAGTGATTGTCCCTCTGTGCTGGACACTGGTGAGGCCACACCTCAAATCCTGTGTTCAGTTCTGGGCCCCTCACTATGGGAAACACATTGAGGGGCTGGAGCATGTCCAGAAAAGGGCAATGGAACTGGGGAAGGGGCTGGAGCACAAATCTGATGAGGAGCAGCTGAGGGAGCTGGGAGTGTTTAGCCTGGAGAAAAGGAGGCTCAGGGCTCCCTACAACTCCCTGAAAGGAGGCTGTAACCAGGTGGGGATTGATCTCTTGTCCTGGGCAACCAGTGACAGAATAAGAGGAAATGCCCTCAAGCTGCACCAGGAGAGGTTAAAGTTGGACATTATGAGGAATTCTTTCACAGAAAGGATGACTAGATGTTGGAATGGGCTGCCCAGGGAGGTGGTGAAGCCAAGTCTGTGGAGGTGTTTAAGAAAACACTGGACACTTGGTGCCATGGTCTAGTTGACACACAGGGTAGTGTTTGGTCAAAGGTTGGACTCCATTATTTTAGAGATCTTTTCCAGCCTAATTGATTCTGTGATGCTGCTATGCAAACTGAAAACTAAACAACAATGAGCTCCTCAAGGTGCTGTGACCAACTGAGTTAAAACTTTCCTCAGGTCTAGGCTTGAGAAGAATCAAAGGTTTGTTAGGTGGAGATGAAAATCTTTTTTCCACACACAAGCATTTGCTATCAAAGATATTCATTCTTCCTAGGTATTGAGTACAGTATCTTTGAAAAGAGAAGGGGGGAAAGAAACACCNCCTCAAGCTGCACCAGGAGAGGTTAAAGTTGGACATTATGAGGAATTCTTTCACAGAAAGGATGACTAGATGTTGGAATGGGCTGCCCAGGGAGGTGGTGAAGCCAAGTCTGTGGAGGTGTTTAAGAAAACACTGGACACTTGGTGCCATGGTCTAGTTGACACACAGGGTAGTGTTTGGTCAAAGGTTGGACTCCATTATTTTAGAGATCTTTTCCAGCCTAATTGATTCTGTGATGCTGCTATGCAAACTGAAAACTAAACAACAATGAGCTCCTCAAGGTGCTGTGACCAACTGAGTTAAAACTTTCCTCAGGTCTAGGCTTGAGAAGAATCAAAGGTTTGTTAGGTGGAGATGAAAATCTTTTTTCCACACACAAGCATTTGCTATCAAAGATATTCATTCTTCCTAGGTATTGAGTACAGTATCTTTGAAAAGAGAAGGGGGGAAAGAAACACCAACTTTGTCTTTACTTTTCTTTCCCCTTTTTTTCCTTCCTTTGCACTTAATTTCACCGACTGAAAGGGGCTAAAAGTTGGCTAGTGGGTAATAGCACAGAAAAAGTTTAAGTGCTAATTTTCTGTCTAGAACAATTGAAGTTATCTCCTAAAATTAAGGATTAGCAGTACCTGGACAGCAAGGTGAGAGAGCTTAGTTTCTAACGAATCCATAAATCCAAATTATTTTCCCGGATTACTCGAATTTCTCAAATGCAGAGTTTGAACTGAATCACTTAAACTCCTGATTTAGAATTCTCTAACAGTAAAAATGTTCTGTAAATTTTGAGACATATTTTGATGCTTAAAAATATATTTAAATGCTGCAAATACACACTAAGACTTTGGTCTTCATTCTTATGTATTAGCCCAGGCATTTGAAAAACAAAGGCTTGAATTTAGTAAAATTTTTCAAGGAGAACAAAAAAACCAAACAAACATCCCCCATCCTACCAAAAAGAATAAAACAAACAAACAAAATAATGTTCTATTAAGCCCCTGGTCTCTGAAACAAGCACTGAATCTATCGGTAAGAAAGAAAGAAAAGGAACAAGACTAGTACAAGAAATAACCTTCGGACTTCAAGCCCCAAGGTCAAATGTGACAGATGCTACTGATTCCTTCATATATTTTCCTTGACATCTATCAATGCAATCAATCTTAAGTGAAGCTGTAGATGCCAGAAAGGGAATAGCCTATCATGATTTGCAGCAACCTTCAGAACCAGGTGAACTTTCTGTGTTAGAAGTACTCTGTGCACCAATATTCATGTAACTACTCAAGTACTGGCTATGAAGTGTTCGTGTTTTATGACTTCCTTTCTCATGCATTCAGGTTCACATTTCACGTTTTATTTAAGAAACACCTTCCACTTCACATATTTACACAAAAATGTTCAGATAAATCTCAAGCCTGGTGAGGAGAGAGATCTGCAATAAAAGACCACATTGAAATTAGGTGTCATTTGCAAAGGGCTTATAAAAAGTTAGGTTTTATATATAGTATATAATGCTGCAACTCACCAGTAATAGTGCAAATAGAGGTGTAAAGTACTAATGGTAATTAAAATGAACCATGATAATTTTGTCCTTGCCCAATTCTAATTTCTCCAAAATACACAGATCTAAAGAAATTAAAATCAATCCTTTATTACAAACTCTAACCTTGCTGACAAGATTTCCTTGATTTCCTTTGTATTCTCTCCACTCTACTAAGCACAGTTACAATATTACTTGCTTTATAATTATAAATTTAACACATGGGAAAACAGATGAGAGGTGAAATGAAATCAGTGGCCACAGCGACAGTCTGACAAGCGCCCAGAAGTCAACATTCAAACCATGGCAGCAATTCTGCTTTGCTAGTAATACTTAATGTCTTCTCACCTCCAGAAACAGAAAATGGGAACTCCATTAAATAGCAAGAAAGGATTGCATACAGCACCATGTGAGCAGAAAAACAGCAAAAGATAGTACCCACATCAGGTGTCGTATGAGATAAATCAGAGAGTACTGTGCTCCATGGCAGGAATTTTAACAACTCTTTTGGCATTACAAAGGATCAATAGCAGTGAACTGGTTCTCTCCCTGTATCATCTGTGGGTGCTTGTAAAACCCAACAGAATTGCAAGAGATATCAGGAGAGACTAACCACATCAAAAACACATACACAGAGTCAGAGCAGCTAGAAACGCTTCCATGCAACAAATCTGACTCTAATAGAAGACAGCAAGGTGTTGTTCCCCATAGAGGAGTCCTACTGATTGCTTAAATTAGGAAGGTCTAACCAAAGGTGTTCCAAAATCCACAGGTTAAATTGCAGTAAGATCTTTCTCCTCTTTAAAAATAATAATTTTTAAAAGGTATACAATTCTGCTGAACTGCTAAACAAGGATATAGTTACCTTCTGAGTAGCAAGCATTCTTGTAAGTATTATGTATAAAAGTTATGACTATATTTGGCAGAGTTTCTGTGTACCACAAAGCAAGTATCCCTTTGCCAGCCTCTGGTGTTTCATCACTCAGGAACTATTCCCAGCCATCACTGCTGCCACACTGTTCTGGGTGCGTGTTCCATCTGCCCCACCCTACTGCAGTGTGACGCATCTTAACTTAGACACCTTTCTTCCTGCATGCAATGCATCAGCTGCAGTGAAATATGCCAGTTAAGCAAATAAAACAAACAGGTGTCTTCCACACAATGATTTTTGTAATCCCTCTGGCTGGTTATGGAACTGGTACAACTCTGGTCCACAGGCTGGGGCTGCTTTTTTTTCTAGAGAATGAGACCAGAAGAGCAAACAGAACATCTGTAGTTCTGCTTTGAGCCTTTATGCATAGTAACACCTGGTAATTTACACACAAATACAACACAAATGAGCTCTGGTAACAAATAAATATTTGGGGGCCATGCTGTGTTTACCTAATAGAATTTCATAATGCAAAATCAGCTTCATGTGCCGTCAACCAAAACCTTTGCTTGCCTGGTTTCACCCTGAATGAAATAGTAATACCTGACAACATCTGCTTTTTCCTCTTGTAAATATAGGTGAGCTGTGAAGACCTTGTAAGGTTCTAATGTGTGTAATTCGGGTTATGCAATTTAAAAAGAAAAAAAATGTAAAGAAGATATTAGTGTTGTGCATAGTTCAAGATATGAGAAAATCCACCCTGGAATTAACTTATTGCTTTATCACTCTTCAGATGCATTTGTTTCAATAAAACATTCTTCCTGCTATGAGCTTGGTTTCAAGCAATGGCATGGACTCCCTTCTGCACCTACAAAGTCACTGGTAGCTACACACACTTTTGCAAAGCAATATATAAAGCATATAGAATCAAAGAAGTGTCAGCTGTGAAACTTTAAAGTGTTTTTATTTCTAGCACAGGCTCATCACTGAGGAATTCAATTACTTTGTGCCTAAAGCTAAAATCCTTATAAAATTTTAGAAATTATTTGATTATAGCATGGTCAAAGAACTCATTATAAAAGAACACAATTGTTTGCAATTTTCAAGACAAAATAAAATATTGAACAGAATAGATTTCCACTGTAGGATTGCTAGTTCATTTAAGAACTCCATTGAATTATTCTTGACTTTCAATCAGCTATACTGGATTCCTATTTAAAGGAAAAAAGATGTTTTAAAAAGTGAGATTTACATGTTTTGTTATCAGGACTGGAATAGCTAATATTATCCCTCCAAACAAAGGAGGAGCACTCAAATTCTGGAATGAAGGTTCAGGGCAAATGGTGACAAATTGCTACCTTCTCATCTGTGGCTGTGAGAAGCTATTTAACCATCCCTATGTGACATTTATGTGGTCACAGTAGCAGAGTTTTTCTGCATTTCTGAGCCGAGAGAAGAGTTATTTTTTCTTGCAGTGAAGGGACAGGACCAAAGGAGGAGGGGAAAATGAACCAGCTGGTTGCTCCAACTGGAGTTTTCCAGCACAGTGAGTAACAAGGAGCCAGACATACAAATCCATGAAAGCCACAGGCACATCCTTACCCCTCCACACACCACAGAGATGCTGTTGGGGAACAAGCTGCACTTCTGGCCAGCATATGGGATAGTCAAGCTATAACCAAAGCCACCTTCTGTAAAAGCATAAACTCTTTTTACTGTGGTGACGATCTCCATCTGCAGCACACAGCTGAGTGTTATCTCCAGCAGATGGCAAAGGTAGGAATTTGTGACTGGAGTTCAAGAGATCTTCCTCTTCCCTTCAAGGCTCCTTACAGTTGGCACTTGCCTGTGCTCCTGGTGAATTCTGCCCAGCCACAGATCCGAGCTGGAGCTCCTCCATGCAGCAGACCAGAGCATTTTACACACAGCAACATTCCCCGTGAGTGCCAAGGAGCAGTGGCAGTGCCAAGGCAGGAGGCACTTTGCACAAAGCATGTTTATTAGCTGTGACACAGAGCACAGCATTTGCAAAGAGCTAAGGAAGAAGACAGCTGCTGTGGCTCCTCTAATTACCTCTCCCCAGACATCAACAGCAATTTACAATTTGGATGATGTTGCTGGAACTAAGTGTGATCTAGATCCACACACGAGCTCTCCTCCTCACTTTTATAGGCCATGTGTTATATGAGAATTACAACTATTGAAACTGTTTCTATGAGTTAGGTTATCTCCTGCAAGGCTTTTTATTGCCCATTCTCCTTTTGCTACTGGAAGATAGAGAATTTGCTGTAGACAGTAATCAGATAATCACATCTTGTTACAAGCACAAGCCAGCAGGGTTTGCTATTAGAAACTCTCTAATCTATCACATCAAAACAAAGAACATTTGAGACGTTTGGTAGACCTTATGCTTCTTAACACATTTCACAGCAAAGGTAAGAAATAAAAATTTTTAAAAGTCAGTATATAGAGAAGGTAGAACATTATCCTCACATATATCCAAATTAAACTGGAGTTACTCTACTCCTACAGCATCTTGAAATATTTACTGTGTTCATCTCCTGCTGTTTTGCTGCTAACAAAAATTTAAAAGAATACACAGGAAGCCTGACAAATTAAAACATCATCAAGATTAATTGCACAAAAAGGATAAAACATTTCAAACAGTTGCACCCTTGAAAGATCAAAAGCTTTCCTCCCCTGCCAGTAGATCTGAACAGCTTTACTGGCATAAAACCAGAAGTGAAGACCAAACTTAAAATGTATGCAGGCACACGAAACTGCAAAGGCTCAGTAGATATTCTAAGCCCACTAGCACGTGTGGGTTAAGAAGCAGTAAAAAAACAATCACACAGAGAGAATCAGGAAGAAAAGCTTTAACCTGAGGCTGAGTATGCACACTCTATCTGTGCCTGCAAGCACTGAGATTCAGTGTGATGTTGACTTAGAGGCTCAGTTACATGGATCCGGAAGTTTGCTAATGTTTTTTATGATAAAATGAGCACCAATCTCCATCTTCTGAGATATTTTCAACCCGTGCAAGACAAGCATCTCCTCAGTGGGGTGTCCTGCTCCCCTCAGAGGTGCAGCATGCATTTTGTGGCTCTATTGCTACACAATCGAGTGACTTCTCTCAATTCAAGCTGTGAGTCAAATGAGGGGATGAGACTCACCCGTGTTTCTCTGGACTCTCCTCTGATAGGATTTCACTGCTGCTCTCATCAATGGGATGGACACGAGCAATATATTCTCCACTCTGCTGGTAAAACTTGTACACAGCCACTTGAACAACACATTGATCACTGTTGCTCCTCAGCCAAGGACTCAGGATGGTGGGGTTCAGCCTCTCTGATGCATTGAGAAACAGGAAAGAACCTAGAACAGAAGATACAACAAAAAAGCTTTAAAAATTAGAAAAACCTCAAAGCTGCCTAGATTACAGATGAATACTTTCAAGTTTTATGTCTCAGCTCATTCTGCAGCCCTTGCATACCTTACAGTCAAAGATTACGTTATATATATGAGTTTGGAAAGTTCGCCCATTTTGTATTAAACCTATTAAGATTAAAGCAACCCTTCAACTCACCTCTGAATGGTCCAAAACAAATATTACATTTAGATTTAACTCCCAGAAGAAAAAAGCCCACACAGGTGATTTAGGAGTTCTAGGTTTAGATTCTTGTCTGTAACCTCTCAGGTCTGGTCCAGACTCAAATTTATTAACATTGGTTCAGTGGGATCCCGATTTGGCAGCTCTGGTATATGCATATTTATTTATAGTACTTTGTACTGTATCTAGTTCTCTCATCCAAATAAAGAACACAAATTCAATAGCTTTTCTTTTTTGCTCTTCTATAAACAGAAGACTGCAGCGGTTTTAAGTCTAATATTAGAGATGGGATAAAGGTCTGACACAGTTTCATTTCTTCAGCAATTCATCCTAATGTATTAATTTTATATGCAGCTAATCCACATTAAACATTTCATTATTATCCACTACATTGACTCCCTTGGCCTAATTCTATTTCAATACAATCTGAGGCTTATCCAGTGGGACAGAGGTAATGTATTTTCATCCCATTGCTGCTCATTTCAGGTGAGTCAAATGACTCCCTTTTGGCAGCTGACTAATTTATCAATTTGTCCACAGAACAAGCACGCTGGAGCCTGTAGCTGGCAAATGAAAGGGACCAACCCTAGAAGCAAGAAAAAGTATGATATTCCACAAATTGTAGCAAGACTGGTCAGGTAATGAAATCTCATTGTCTTGATTACCTGGAGCATCCATTCATGCAGCCTGTACATTAATACTGAAAATATGCAGGTCTGGTGAAGAGTTTAATTTCATTGAGAGATAAATTAAGGCTCAACAGGGCTGTAATTGAGACTTATTTTTAAATGTGCATGAATTTTAACCAGAGCAGAGGCTTGTTTTTGAAAATGCCAAGGTTGCAACGTCAGAGAAATTACCTCCCACATCACTGAGCATGGTTCACATGAGATCCAGGATATCTAAGATAAATACTGCTGAGGAGCTACAAATGAATCCTTCTCGTTTTCACCTCAGTGAGTAAGGTATGGACCAGGAGGTGCAAAGCAGCCACTCTGAGCTCCTGCAGCAGTTCACCTCCTTCCATGAGGCATCTGGTGAATTGTCTTTATTTAATTGTTCTCATTTCTCTCCACTGAACTGAGGGTCAAGGGCTCAGATTCGAATAGCTTACTGTCAGATGTTGGTTTAGAACACGGGAATTGCACTTGTGTTCACAGATGTCTCCTTTGAAAAAGTCTGATTTGGCAAATCATCTCAGGTCACACACAGTGTAATCATGGAAGGGCTACAAATGAAAACTGAATTCCTGCCAAACACTGTTTCCCTCCCATACACACATTTATCATAAGTAGCATTTTTGACATATTTGTCAAAAACAGTGTTCTTGACATTTACACCACATTAATGATATGTCTAAACTAGAAAACATCTGTAATGAAACAAACATGAAGAAATACACAAAGTACAGCCTGCTCAGATATCAAGGTTTGCACACAGAAGAGTGAAATGTAGTCATAGCTTTTTTTTCTTAATAACAAGATTCCTTTATCCATAAATAGTCTTTAATACACTTGCTAATGGAATTGTTTGATGAGTTTAAACAAACAGTTTTTGTCAGTTATTTTTGCTGGTCAGTAAAAGACAAAAAAAACCCAACAAACAAAATCCAGCTACATGTATCATCCTTCCCTGTCTCTCCCTTTTGTTGCAAACAAAAGAGAATTAGAACAGTAAATCTTGTGGCTTTAATTTTACCATCCCCATAAGAACAATGAAATCTCTGACATAAAAGGGAGCAAAGAGATTTCTGCTGGTGGCAGAAAGACACTAAGTGTTGCAATAATTGCTGATGGTAACTTGCCAGGTGCAGGAGCCATTTGCTCATGTTACTGCCTTGCAACAGGGAGTCAGATTTTAAAAATAACAAAAAAAGGCAGCTCTCATTCCTTCTTTTCTTGCAGTGGTTCTAAATCAAGGGAGCTGCCAAGGATAGTCTCTCTTATGCCCTGACTTGAGGTCAGGTTTGAAACATCAATGAAGTCCAGTAGAAGACCAGGGTAGCTGCTGCAGCAAATTTGTGAGACAGTCACAAATCTCCTTTGTTCTTTTTTCATTTCTACTCTCTGTCTGCAGGGCTCACACTGAGCAGTTGTAGCTTATTACTCATCATATGGCCAGTTGTACCTACTGATTTATTTTGCTAAAAGGAGCACAATTTTGCCATGGTGGGGTTACCTCAGCACACTGTCCCAGGATGCTCTTGCCAGAAGGAACAGCCCCACACCAGCTGTTGGGAAGTGGTGCCTAGGAAATCATTACAGAGGAAAGGGCTCCATAATGGATTACACTGTGTTGGCCTCACCACTGACACAGTTTTGTCAAATGTCCTCCCAGTGCATACTTTTGGAGATCACCTACCTGGGTAAATACTATAGCTATGAGAGATTCCATTTCTTTATATATACATGCTTATTTTATTTTAAAAGAGGAGAAAATGAACACAACTTTGTTTTTGTTTTTGACAGCTCAGCTAGCTCATGGGTGACTTCCTTGTCTGCAGCAGTGTTCTCTTTCTGCTCTTACTGCACTTTTAGTTTGTAAGTGCCAAGCAAGGAACTATCAGAACCTCATTTAACTCTGATGTTATGGGAATGGTTTCCAAAGTGGAAATGGGGGTACTTGCTTTAACACCACAGACATTTTCTTCTACAGCAGAATTTGAAGATTCTGGGATTAAACCATGGCATCCACAAAGGAATAATTAATTTATCTGATGTGAGAAATGATACATTTTGAACACAAATCCCTATGCTTCTCCCTTCTCTCAAAAGAACTATCTCTCAGGCACTGCTTGACACTGTTTCCTGAGATGCTCCCCCACAGGATCAATATGACCACCATTTCCAGGATGCTCCTAGAGACTGCGGCTTAGAGTTCAGGGATCACCTGGAGATCAATTCCACATCCATGCCAAGGGATACAAGAATATTCTATTTCACAGCAAGAGACTTTCTCAGCAAAACCAGAAGCTACCTGTTCACTTGTATTTCCCCACAGTGGGAATCCATGTGGCATAGTTTGAGATCATTCTGTAGGCTGTAAGACTCTAAGGTTCCAGCTGGAATTTCCTTGCACTTATTTTCTCCTATTGGCTTGCAGCTCTAATAAGACTCTTGGGATCCCACTGGGTGAATAGCTAGAAGAAGCACTGTAGCTTCCACCAAACTTTTGCTGCTATTGAGATACCAGGGGACATAAGCTGAGATGAAAGCCCCCACCATGGTTCGTGCTGCCAGTGTCACATTCTGCTGCTCAGTACTCTGAAGGGTCTGTTATTTATCACAAAGATCTTCACCCATTGCAGAAGTCCTCTGCTACAGGTTTTTAATTGGACCCTGGCTGCACAGTGCAATGCTGGTATTGCAGAGATGCAGTTGAAATAATGAAATTGTAACTAGATATACACCCACAGACCCAGGCACTTAGCCCTTCTGGGGTCCTGAGCTCATTCATCATCATCACACAGAACCCAGGGTTTGCAGAGGGAACAGCAGTCAGAATTTTGCCTCCAGTACATCCATGTTTGCATTATATGATACCAACACTACAAGCTGATACTGCTTTGTGGTGTTCCAGAAAGTGCTGGTCTAAATGCAAATATGTTATTTTTCATATTCCTTCTAAACACTCACATACTGTGTGACAAACCTACCAATACTATTCAGCTTCTAAGGATAATTTTTCCCTGCTTTTTAAACAGCTGCAGTCATAAGGCAATAGTGTTACTCATCCTCATATGTTGTGTCTGATAACATCTCTGGCAACTTGCTGTCACTTCAGACAAACACACATGAAAAGATATTTATGCTTTAAGCACAGTAGATTATTGCAGTTGACATAAAAGGAATATTACGAGACAAATTAATATATCCTGCATGAAAAATTGCTGTTGATCCTTTGGGAACTTGTTTACAACATTTTAACATTCATGTCACACAAAGGGAAGGATGGTTTATCAGCTTAGTAGCAAGATGTTTTTGAGGTGATGAAGACAGCTTCAAGTTCTACTGTTCAGTACTAATGAGGTAACAGATTATTTATAAACAAGAAAACTGATGTTAAAGTACTATGCATGCACAGACACACTATGAACAAAGCATCTGTCAAAAAAAGATTTCAAATGAAGAAATGCAAACCGGGAAGTCTACAACTTAAACTCACATCAGCAACAAAGTTCATTCCCACAATCTCTGGCCTGACATCCTTATCTGATAGGGATGCACAAACCACCTGAAACTCATGCCAGTGAATGTTGAGGCAGCCCCCCGCCTCGAGGTGTTCTCAAGACAGAGCCATTCCCTTGGACCTAGGAACTGGGTAAACTTGGAATCCTATTGTAAACCCTTTGAGAAACTGGTCATCTGAGAAGCTACCCAGTAGCTTTGAATGCACCCTGCTAACTGCTTATATCCTAAATCCTTCCTGGCCAGCTTTGGGGGAAAGTCATGGACAGAGCCAGGTCAGGTTCTTCTGCTTAACAAACGCATGATGCCCAGTGAGGTCACTGCAACCCCATTGCATCCTTGGACTTTTCTGAGGCAGCAGCCCAGGAAAGATGGGTGCAGCCCAAAAAGACAGCAGCCTGAGAAGTCACATTGGGAACTAGGGGTCCTCAGCAAAGTGTTCAATGGAGAAGACAGAATCCAGCTCTTCTGGGACAAATACATGGAGGTAACTCCTCAACTTGCAGCTGAAGTCTAGGATTTCCAGCATTTGATGGGGCTGACCTACCAAAGAGCAGCTCTGTGGAGAAGGACCAGGGAGTCTTGGTGGGTGACAAGCTGACTGTGAGCCAGCGGGGTGTCCTTGCAGCCAGGGGGGCCAATGGGATCCTGGAACACATCAGGAGGAGTGTGGCCATCAGGGCAATGGGGCTGATCCTGCCCCTCTACTTGGCCCTGGTGAGGCCACATCTGGAGTTCTGTGTCCAGTTCTGGGCTCCTTAGTACAAGACAGACAAGAAGCTACTGGAGAGGGTCCAGCAGAGGCCACAAAGATGATTTGGGGTTTCTCTTGTGAGAAGAGACTGCAGGAGCTGGGCCTGTTTAGTCTGGAGATGACTGAGAGGGAATCTTATCAACACATGTAAATATCTCAAAGTGCCAAGGGGATGGTGCCAGACTCTTTTCAGTGGTGCTCAGCAACAGGACAAGGACCAATGTCTGTAAACTAAAACACAAGAAGTTTCACCTCAGCATGAGGAAGAATTTCTTTACATTGAGGGTGGCAGAGCACTGGCACAGCTGCCCAGGGAGGTCATGAAGTCTCCCTCTCTGGAGACATTCAAACCCCATCTGGACATGCTCCTGTGTCACCTGCTCCAGGTGACCCTACCCCAGCAGAGGGGTTGGAGTGGGTGCTCTCCTGAGGTCTTTTCCAATCCTGACAATTCTGTGATTCTGTGAAAAGCAAGGCTCAAAATACAGCTAGGCTAACTTCATCTGATCACACTTATAAAGCGGCAATTTAACAATCTTTGCAAAACTGATAGATTGTTATTCTGAACATAAACTCCATCTTCCTACTAAAAGGATTTTATTACCTTTCACATACAAGTTCAATACTCTACCAGATTAAATTAGAGCTGTAAAAACTATTAGCAGTCAATGTCTGTTGGGGACTGTACAGTAGAAAAAAATTATTTAAATCAAGTTTTATAGTCTTTAGAGATGCTGACTGGAGAGAACATTTCCACTAGTATCACAAAACATCCCACAGAGCTGGTATTAGCATTCTTCATTTCACACTTGACTTTCAAATTAACTGTTCAAGCGAAACTCCCGTAGCAAGAGCTCAATAGTTGGCAAAAGCCATAAAAGAACTGGGCACTACCTGAGTGCCAATATTAAAGAAAACATTCTGTTATACTTTTTCTGGACTTATATACAGAGATTTTCTAATTGCCTCATCAAGGCTCCGAAATGTGCTGAATGCGGAGAATGTGAATGGTCTCCAGTTCTGAGTGCAATGTGACTGCATAAGCACCAGAAGATTTGCAACCTGCTATACTTGCATCTGACTTAAAATTCATGAAGGTAACAGCCTTTGAATTATTATGAAATTTGGAGCTGAACAATTCTTAACAATCTAATTATGGTAATTGGATGATCTTTTACCTCTTTGGGAGTCGATCAGAGTTCCTGCCATTAGCTGAAATAGAACGGGGATTTCACTTCTAACACTGAGCTGGAGTGTGAGCACGTTTCTCTGGATGATGCAAGAGCAATTCAGAAGCACTAATGAATTCACACTAACTTTGGTGGGCATGTCATACATTTTACAAATGGACAAGTTAGGGCAGACATTAAACAACTGCAAACAGCATCCAGCCAAGATGGGTATCAGAGCTGAGATCTGCAAGTCAGAACCCTTAAAAATTACCTCCTATTTAAGTATTTTTCATTTCCTAAGTATAAAGGGGGGGCCAATAATCCATCAAAGCAAAATAAAGTAAAATTTTGTCCTGTTACTAAAGCATCAAAGCAAATTTGATTTGCCCCATATGATTTCCCTAAATTCAATGGGTTCACTCATATAAAACCTTGTCCCTCAAACAACCACTGTTCACTGTCACCCTTGGGTACTGTAGCAGTGTTATAGAAATGTGACTTGAAGTTAGGAGAGACAGGAGTTCTTCCTTTGCTCACACTCCAGTCCCAGGAATTTTCTTTATTATTTTAACTGTTCTCTTGGAGGCAACCTCGAAGCCTTGCACACAGAAGGAAGAATCTCCTAGCAGTGACCTTCACACAATTCCTTCACAGATTTCCCCTGTCACTTCTCTATGCTCAGGTGCACTGTGTGAGGTGAAGTCTTAATGAACACCCTTTAAAGATTTATTACTATTTATCAGGTTAAATTCCAATAATCCCTGGCATATCCATATGGAAAAGCTGGATCTCATCACAGCACTCTTTAGACAGACAACAATAAAAGATGTTTTGCTCACAGAACAGTTTAGATCTGTTTTTTCCAAAGGAAAGTCAGATGAAAGAAGAAAACAATTAAAAGCTCCAGGTATTGCCTTCTGTAACAGGAGCTAGAGCCAGATGCTGTTACAGCCCAATTCCTAAATGACTCAGCAATGTTTGCTTCCAGCTAAAAAGCACTGAACTGAAAAAAAGTAGTTAGTTAATTAAAAACTTCAAATTCAGTGCTAAAATTAAAATCTTTGCTAGAGAATGACAGAAGAGTCTTTAAATAATTCAGCCTTGCACAGCTGATTAACCAATATGCATCTTCTCTTTTGCTGCTGACAGAGGTGAATAGTGAGTTGCTTTTGAGATGCCTGTTCTGAGACTAGAGGATGGGAGAATTTTCTGTCATCACGAGCAAGGCAGACCTAAAGGGAAAGCTAACAGGAAGCTGGTCCTGTCAGTGAAAACAGAGAGGCAGAATGCATGTTCAGGAGCTCAGGGTGTGCAGCAGTTCAGGGGAGGGTGTGAAAGGAAGCCTAGTGCTGTGCCTCTAGTTGCTGTTTTGCCTCTGAGTGTGCTTATTTGATTACACTCAGGAGGCTGGAAGCTTAAAAATTAAGAAGTTCAGCAATGCTGTGATGCACAAGTACCTGAATAGAAATGTGCCTGGAACAGAACTGCAGCCACTTACAGTTCAGTAATGTCAGAGACCACATTAAACAAGTAGTTACTACTGCAAGTTGGTCCTCTGAAGAACTAGATAGCCACAAGAGAAGACACCTAATCAAATTTCTGTGGTGTAGCCCTCCTCCTTTTGCATTCTGTGTCAGGATTAAACTCATCACACAGAAACTGCCATTATGTCAGTTTTAAGCGCACAGGAGTCATAGATCAGGCCATTGGAGAATCAAGACACTGGTCCACAGATAACATAAATAAGATAAACCATGACAAGATGATGCAATTTAATGTCTCATACATTTCAATTTGTTGTTGTCATCATCTTCTCCACATACATGTATGTACATCCATGCACACAGTGCCAGGAGGCTATTAGCTGGCCAACTGTCACCGTAAGTAGTGGGAAATGTGATGGTCCTATCCAGAGCTTGTTTAATGCCTCATAGCATAAAGCATCTGTCACCAAATCCCTGCCCATCCTGAGGTTCAGCCATCCTTCCTCCATCTCTAGTCCACACCACTTCCATCCATCTGCCTGTCAGCAACTCAGGTATCAATTCTACATGTCAGGTTTTTTTGGCAGACACTTTTTCACTCATCTTTTAGCCCTAGAGCTTCCTCATTCTTTCTGTGCTTTCCCAAGTCATCACTGCAAGGATGAAAAGGGAGGAGAGGGCCTTGGCACACCAGTTAGAGGATGGAAAGAAATGCAGATGGCAGAAACCTTTTGAGGACACTCTGCTCTAGTGTGAAAGTTGTACTGGCCACTGGTTTTCCTTTTGCTCATTCAAAATCCCACTTGACATTCATGTGTAAGAAAAAAAGCAGGCTTCACCAACATACCAGTTGTCAATGAGCAGACAACTGAGGGGACAATGACCTTTTCCCCTAGGTCTGACAATGAGTTAGAGCTTCTCTGAATGTTGATAGAGATGCTGAAAAATGCTGAGGCAATAAATGACAGAAGAAGATTCCACCAGCTTACACAGTTTCTCTTCCCTGGGCCTTCGATCACTTATGCATTCTCCAACAACTCAGTTAAACTTCACACTTGTCACATTCTATAAATTCAAAACATTGTAGAAACATTAAATGATTAAGCCTCAGGATGCTAAGAAGTCCATTTTTCAGTTGAAAAAGACCATCCAAAAGTCAGGAGCTTGCCTCAATATGGTAAAATCAGGCATCACAAGGAATTAGTAGTCTGAACTGCTCAATTGCCAACAATCTTACTTGTGATGGCAGCATTTATTTGAAAGAGTTAGTCCATCTGCTTCTTGTTGTTAACTCTAATTAAAGCTCTACCTAGTCTGTCTTTCCTTTGAGATAAAATATATTCTTTCTATTCTAGAGACAGTGGCAGAGGTGAAGGAGGGACAGTGGTTCAGATGAAGGCTGCATGTCCTGATGGGATCAGATCTCAGCAAACTAGACTCCAGCTGTCTGGTCTTGATTCTAGCCTCTCAAGGACCTTCCAGCACAAAGAAGCAAACAGCCTGTCCACTGCTGTCCCTGTTTTGAAGTGGGATCACTGAACCACAGGAACTGGAAGGTCCTTCCACAGATGGCCATCCAATGTCCTGCCCTGAGCAGGACCATCACCAACACTAGAGGGGGGCAGTTACAACTTCATTGAAATCTCAAAAGCCTCTAGGCATGGAGATTTGACAGCATCTCTGGGCAACCTGTTCCAGCAGTGCACCCTGCTCCTGGTGAATCTGTGAAATCCAGCCTGGACCTCCCAAATGGGAAGCTGTTGCTACCACCTATTTTATCGTCTGCTATGGTGGAGAAGCATTTGGCTTTGTCTTCTTTATGTCTCTCTGTTGGTGGATGTGGCCACCTCCAGCTCACCTCTCAGACACCTCTCCCCAGCCTAAGCAAGCCCAGCTCCCTCCAGCTGTCTGAGGGGGTACATCCTGCAGCCCCTGAACCCATGGCAGTCCCACTGGGCCCTGGCAGCTTCCCCACACCCCTCCTGACCTGGGAAGGGAAACCAAGGCCAGACACAGCAACCCAGGTACAGCCTCCCCACCACTGATCAGTCCAGAATAAGTAACTTCTCTCAAGGCCAGAGGTCTTCCTCCTATCTTATTTTGGATGGCTGCCTATCCTATTTGTTATGGATTGAGTCTTCCACAACCTGCAGGTCCTCGTCAGCAGGACTACTCACCACTTCCTAGCCTGGGGAATGGATGCTGCACCAGCAGATCCTGGTGCAAGAGCAGAGCTTATTACTTCTGGTGGCTCCACAAGGCTCCTGTTAAACTGTTCCTCAAGTTTACCAAGGCCCCTTGGGAGCAAGGTTTTGCCATTCACTGCATCAGCAGAGTTCCCTCTCCTTTCATTTGAAGATCATCTACAAATTTGACGAGCATCTCATTTTCTAGGTCATGGCTGAGAATACTGAGCACTACCAGTCCCAGTACTGACTCTCCCAATCCTTGCTGCCCTTTTCTTGAACCCATGCTGTTACATGTCAAGGTCTGGGGGTTGTCTTGGCCTGTAAAGGCAAAGAAATTCACTGAAATTCATGTTCCCAGTATCATCTGTTGATAAAATTGCTTTAACATGTACGAAGGAAGACTAATGGATTATTTAAAACACTTTATTCCCTCGCAAGCCCTAGGAGACTCATTGAAGGCCAGACCTCTTTACAGAGAGTACCTTGGAGAGTCACTGCACCAGAGCCCAGGAGAATGAGGGAAAAGACAGCTGGCAGCTACAAGGAGACAGACAGTGACAACAGCACACACAGAAACAAAGAGAAGCTTCAGTCGCGTCAACAGTGGCCATTGGAGCACATGTAGCTCAAAATATTTTTGCTACAATGCCAACCCATATTTTCTGTGCCTTCTCTCCTCAGTTGGCTTTTCTTATTGTGATTGTACTGCAAATCACTTGAAAGTTACATTTCTGCTGAGGAAGAGCCATTTTTTAATTTACTTGTTCTGCAAGGTCCCTATCACACTTTTGGGCTCTGAATACTGTGAACTGACTGAAATAATAAGGACACTACTTTTTCCAGCAGTGAAAGAGCTGAAAAAAGTCTCCACTCTTCATGCAAGCAAATACCCATAGGGCTTCAATATGGGTTTCACATGAGTACAAATTGTAGAAGTTCAAGCCCTCCATGCACATTATGGATGAAAGACTGTACAGCTCTTTTGCTCTAAAAACAAAAAGCACAGCCACAGGGGATCTGCCCACTGAACAGGGCATGCCAATCATCTCACATGTTGCAATCCTGTCTTCAGAATGCCTTATAAATCAATTCTTTGTCTCAAGAGAGAAATGTTTATCTTAAAAAAACAACAAATTTCAACAGCACAAAACCTAGCTATAATGAAGAAATGTTACAAGAAATTCAACTAAACAGGACTAACCGTGATATAGCATACGAGTTTTCTTCTTCCAAAAAGAACACTTGAATGTCTCTGAAATGTCACCACAGCCCTAACTAAGCATTTCTGCCTCAAAAAACAAACTGCCATATAGATTGTCGGGGGAAAGGTGGGTTGAGATGTATCTGCAAAGATGATCAAAGCTCTTCTAATCAACTACATTCACTTTTCAGCCTTACAGAAACTATCTAATGAGAAAAAAAAAATCAAGTAGTCAGACTTATCATTCTGTTGGCATCCTGAACAAATTACCTTTAGCTCATTGACATTCTAATTTTCTAGAAACAGGCATAGTTATGCTAGAAAGGTTATGACTTGTGTATTTATCTTGGTTACAATTATTCTATGCTCTTTTCACTTCCATAAGATATAGCATAAATGAGAAATCCCATTTTATTTGGTTTTTGTTAGCTATAGAATGAAAG
Organism: Chaetops frenatus; assembly: GCA_013400775.1. NCBI lineage: Eukaryota > Metazoa > Chordata > Aves > Passeriformes > Picathartidae > Chaetops > Chaetops frenatus. The sequence continues at coordinate 378,556 of VZTR01027126.1, read as the reverse complement.
AACTACTGTCTTATTAAAAGACTATCTCCCTACTCTAGCTTTAGCCTGGAGATAACAGAACAAGGAATGGATGGCAGGGTGAATTGGAAATGGATTCTGGCTCATAACATGGATTTTACACAGCCCAGAATGACACTCAAGAGTTTAGAAGCTGGCTCTGCCCAACAGAGAGATTGCAGCTGATGGTTTCAGAGTCCCCACCACAAAGCCATTACCATTATCAGTACCATAGTGAGACATCTCAGTGGTAAGATGGTGTAAATGAAACTTTTGTGATTCCTGTACTGCAGACACACAGTGGTTTTGACCTCAGTGCTGTCTCATTCTATCTGCACTAAGCCTGAAGTGCCTCCCAGTGCTTATCCCTGTGGAACAAAACCCCAGTGAATGTTACTTCTGAAATGAGCAGGTACATTGGATAGCATGTGCAGGAGGTACAGAAGTTATTCAGGAGCCCAAAGAAATCTGGCACGTGAGTGGGGACAGCTTGCCTTAACACAAATATCCTTCTCTGGTGACAGATTACTTTCCTGCTACTGAAGACCTAGCTAGTGGTAGTTCACAAACTTATGCATTATGGTAACTGGTGCAGTATTTTATGCAACGTGGTACAGGCAGAATTCAAAAGTAAGGTAAGTGAATTTAAGGTACTTCCAGGAAACCACCCATGTTGTCCTTAAATTCACAAAGGTCACTGGTGTTCTACAGGACAGCAAGGAAAGATGCTTAGGCCTTAGTTTTAATAAGGATGCTTTTAAAAGCCCATACTGTTAAACACCGTATTATTAAGAGAGGAGAGATCTTACCTGTTATTTCACTTTTACCCCATTCACATAATTTGCCTACATTTTGCATTTCACCTGCAGGTCACTTTTCTTTTCATGACTGTGCTGCCTTCCTTTCCTAATTGGAGGCATTAGCACAAGGCTGCCAAGCCTTGTGGCAAGGGATGTTATTTAAAACCAGAGAAGATTCAGCTTTCTTTGACTTCAAACAAAACCTTATGACCACCTGTCTAATGGTCCAAGGTTCAACAGACCCATGTTTTTCTGAAAACCTCACTTCTGGCCTTAAATCAGCCTGGCAGCCTTCTTTTAAGGGTGGAAAATAAACTCCCCTAGGAATAAGCTAGTGGAGGCAGCAGACATGTAAGCTGTAATACAACAGTGAAGAGCAGAGAATTCTCCTATTTCCACTGACATCCAGCCACACAGGATTTACTGCTATGGCTTTTCAATAACCTGAGTCCTACACACAGTGAATGTGCTATAGACTGTTATGAAGTGGTTGGCAGAGACTCCATAAAGGTTACAGGAGATACCCAAACTTGACTGAATAGTGCTCCCTCCCTCTTTGTCTTTTAGATAAAAATAAATATTTCAAGTTCACATGCAGCAGAAATGCACTGCTGACAGCACATCACAGTGGAGGCACCCATAGGTGTTTGTGCATCTATGTCATATCTGACAGCAAGCACTCTCACAGTTCCTGCAGACAGCATTTCTCAGCCCAACTGGCAAGGTTTTAATGGCTTTGCTATTAATCTTCTTGGTTTTGTCTTTAAAAAAATGGGAAAACAACATGTCTTGTCTGTTCTTTACAAACATGGAATTGATCCTGAAGGGAACATGGCAGAGACTCGTAAAATTAGGAAGCTTTAAAACCATTTCCATCTTTGAAGATGAGCTATCAGGGTATTTAATTTAGTTAAGTCTCAGTATGGCTGTATCCCTTGTTCTAGATATGGTTGAGTGGTTCTTTCCTTTAGGAGAAATGTGTAAAAGGAAGCAAACAGAACTTCTGAAACAGAAAAGCTGTGTTGTTTTGGTGGCCTTCAGCACTGAACTACTACTGAATTTTACTGAATTTACTGTTGTTCAGAGGAATCCCATTTTTCCCATTAAATGTAATCATACACCTACCAACATGACTCTCAAACTGGGAGGAAAGGTACAGCAGTCACTTTCAACTTTTGGCATTCTTTTAGGAAAATTAACTGATTTGGAACTCTGAACAGAAGGAGATGGAGACAAGAAGAAAGTTCGTGAGGTGCATGAAATGAGCATCCTCTCTCCAAAGCTATAATTCAGTATTCAAGCACAGACAAATGAGATGTGGGATCTTTGAACATTTGTGATTTGAGATTCTTGATGTTCAAACCTCTTCCAAGAACTAAACACCCTGATATGAAAGCCAAAAATAACAGGCCTGACTTACAGTGACCACTTCCTGCTATCCTTTATATGCTAGTCCCTTCCATACTGAACAATTACAAACACATCAGTGAGTTTTCACACAATTTTTCAATTTGCATAGAAAATAGAACTGAAGTCAGTATGAGCACTGGATCTCACATTTAGGAAGTTTAAATAAGACCTGCTAATTCTACCAGTTCTTTTTGCAGTGACCCTTATCTGGGATCCCTTTCTAGCACTGTTTCTAAGACAAAGGCTTTCCCATGGAGTGAATACTCCAAGGACATTTGCTGATGACAAGTTTGAATGGTAAATAAAATTTCCATTACTGCTTGTCTAGTGAGTGTGAGAGGCATTATTTGAAAAAATAACATGGTACATTTGACTGATTTTGCAGAGAATCTAATGCAAATCCAAAAATGCTTTAAGGGTGATTCTGAAACAAATTAATAGGATCATAGAGCGGTTTGGGTTGGACAGGACCTTCAAAATCATCCAGTTCCAACCCCCGTGCCATGAGGGAGACACCTTCCTCTAGGCCAGGGTGCTCAAAATTCCAATCAACCAGGTCTTGAACACTTCCAGGGATGGGGTATCCACAGCTTCTCTGGGCAACCGTGCCAGTGCCTCATCACTCTCACAGGGTAGAATTTCTTCCTAATAAGTAATCTTCATCTGCCCTCTTCACTTTGAAACCATTGCCTCTCCTCCTGCCACTACTTTATGTGAACAGGTCATCCCCATCTATTCTGTAGGCCCCCTTTAGGAGCTGAGAGGCCACTGTAATGTCTCCCAGAGCCTAATCATGGCCAATGTTGTACATGTGCTTGTGTCCTTTGAAATGATATATGAGCTTTATCACTTTTGAAGGTTTCAAATCCAAATTAAACAACACCTCTAAATGGAAGATTGTCTTCATTTGGAAACAGCAGACAACTAGAGCTTGGTGACCATTTTACATCACTGCACAGCCCACAAAGCCAATAAAATGCTCTTTTCAGGAAGTACTAACCTGGTACAGCTAGATGGAAATCAGATACCACCTTGTATTAAGGTAAAAAAGTCTACTTTGCAGTAAAGAAGTGTACAAGACCCAAACTAACCAAATAGGGTGTTGAAAAATGATATATAAAGCCATAAAAAACAACCTCCATGGTCCTATATAGTTCAATCTGCAATCCTTGAAGAGAGTAATATACAGACAACACAACTTGATGCTATTGCTTGAAATATTAAAGTGTTCAAAGGTTTGATAGCAGCCTTGCAGATTTGAATACCTTGTGTGGGAAAGATGAAGGCTGATCAAGGATCACGGTTCATAAACAATTGGAACATAAACCATTTTGAAATATAACAGCACTCAAAATAATCAAAATATTTCATATTTTCTAGTGGGCTTAAGTACTGGGTAAAGCTAGCACCACCTACACTATAACATACAGAATAATCTTGACTTCACAGAAATAATAGTGGCAATTTGTTCCTTGGCCTTTAGATTTCCAGCAGGGCTATCAATTTATGACAGAAGCTTTCCAGCAAGTGGGTATCTACCCAGTCAGAAACAGAGTGGCAGTTGCCATTTATTTCATGAAGATCACCCTAAAACCTTCAGAGCTGGTAGGTGTTAGCCCTTATAATGTAGATAGTTTTAATGTAGTACCCTTCCTCCCTAGTCAGCTGCTTCAAAAAAAATCAAATCATGTCTGCCTTTCCATTTTGTACCCTCTCATGGGTGCTGACACTTCCTTTAATTTTGCAGTTATTATTTCAGATAGATTAGAAAGATCTGTTCTGCCTTAGCACTCAGCATATCAGGTGAGATTTAGAATGATCTTAATTATAAGAGAACTATCATTTTTGAGGGAAAATGCTCTAATGTCTGTCATAGTTCCTTAGTATGATGTTCTGGTTGAAAGTAAAACCTTTATATAGTGAGAAAACAAAGACATTTTTAGCCCAGCATTTATTCTCCTATGGCTAGAAAACTACCTACTTCAGTCATAAATAAAATCAATCTTTATCTTCTATAAGCAAAGAAACTGTTCCACACATTCCCTGTCCCTCTTTTAGCATTCCCAAAGTACCAAGCCTAGTGACTACTTCACTCCTCCTATGCACACAGTACTTACTGCAAGGAGAGAACAAGAAAATCCCATAGAGAATGTGTGTGTACTGGTTCTGAGTGCTTCTCCTGTTCCTTGCAGAGGTGGTTTCTAAATATATATATCTATAAATTTAATCTTCATAATACACAAGAGGATACAGAGTTTGAAAGAAGAAATCTGTGGTTTTTCATGAAAGCAAATATTTTCCAGTCTGCTCTGCTTACACCACACCAAACATAGAATACTCATGTTGACAGGCAACTGCTTTGTGATGCCTTGATAACAAGCCAATTACAAAGTATCTGAAAAATATGGCCTCCTATAAAATTACATTGTAGTTAATGAAGCACATATACTGCCCCTAAAACGGAAAGAAAAACAAAAAACCAAAAACCAACAATCCAGAAACCTGTCTATTAGATGTAGTAATAATCTGGCCATGAAATGATAAAGGTTTGACAACCCATAAATTGCAAGCATTCAGTTTGGCTGCTGGGAAATTGCTTGCATACAAGTCACCTCAAATCCAATAACCTTTCCTGAAAGTTTGATTATAAGTGAGATTATAACTCTATTATATTAATCACTGCAGAAGAAGCAGACAAAAAAACCCATACCAGACAACACCCTAATTGAGAACAATAAGAAAGATGAATAACATATGGTGGTTCACATAGGTGCCATGGTACTGTAATTGCTAAATTTAATTAAAGGGAAAAGAATTTGAAGATTCTGCTACTGCTGTGATTTGCATATTACTGTTCGAAAGAGAAAGCCTTTCAAAAATTAGACTGTACTGAAATAAATCCTACAACAATAACAGCAAAAAAGGCAGAACATTTTTGGATAATAAATGCCAATATGAATTTGCAGTGAATATGCATACATGACAAGAGAATTGTTCATAAAAGACATAATAAATATTTTGCATTTCTGTAGCACTTTTCATCTGAGCCTTAAAGTGCGATTCATAACAGATTAATTCTCACATAAGCAAATGTCACATAGGGATTGAATTTACCTGCCCAGAAAGGCAGCACATTTTAAGAAAACGCCAGAAAGCTTTTAGTGGTATCAGGTAACCCTATGAAATAGGATAACAAATGAAGCAGCTCTTACCCAACCAAGTCCCATCTGAAGAGAGAAGAACATAGCCCATTTCAAGACCTCAACTGGTAGCCACAACTGTCTTTTACCAAAACCTGTCTGCTGCTTAGGCAAAAGAAACAAGACTCTTTTGCACTCTCATAAAAGTTAGATTACAAGCTCTCAAAAAGGGGGAATACCCTTGCTCTTCACCACCTCCTTGAATCATATCCTCTTTATGGCAAATACCTCATACACTGGTTTACAGACTGACATATTTTTCTCTGGGGAAAAAGACGGAAATGAAACAAAATGTTAGTGCACTGATCATTCAGAAAGCACCACTGTGACTGCTCAGAGATGTTCTTCAGAAATGTAACCACCTACGAAATCAAGGGAGCAGCAGAACAGACATGGAAGTGTCTGGCACACAGACATGAACACATAATGTCTCCGAGGACTTTGCACAGCTAAATTACAAAGGTAGTGAAGCAGTAGTGAAAGGATGCAAGGTGAGTACCTACAGAACAGGACAGAACCAAGATCACAGAAATTTATACTTATTCTAAGCAGAAGCACACAACACTAAAGTTTTGTCTGTTGGTGGGCTTGTGTCTCAAAATATTGTTTTTCAGTGTTTTTTCAGGCCAAATTTTTAAAAGCCTAAACAAAAGAATGCCTTAAAATGGATTAGGATTAAGCATACCACAATCATTAGCAGGCTCAGCAGCAATATGCTTCCAGGGCACCCTGCCGCCTCCAGCCAAACCTCATTATCCTTCTGAACCCTAGTTAGAGAATAAATGGATTGACCTATTTATTTCATGTCTAAATTTTATTAGAGGATTAACTGATTTATTTAGCATTCAGTAGTGGCAGTAGCAAAAGTATTTGCATTCTGTGAAGTGATCTAGGAGAGGTAAAGGGGATGACTGAATGAACTTTGCTGGTGGAACTGGATGGGCCAATTCCTGCAATGTCAGTTCCTTTATGTATCTCTCTCTGCTCTAGTGACAAGCACCCAGCAGCTTTCTTGATGGCCTTACACACTCCTTTCTAAATATATGATATTTATTTTGCATTTTTCTTCTCTCCAGCTTTAGTATTTTTCCACCTGTGCACACTGTTTTCTCTTTAGCTACTTCTCTGCTTGAGCAAGCCTTGCTGATACTTCATCACCTCTACTGACATCTAAATCCTGCTTGCCACCATGGTCCCCCAATTTCCTCCCTCTCTCCCTTCTTTGGGATTCAGCCATGAAATCAAAAAGGAATCAGATACCAGACATACACATTGTCATCAGATTAACTTTATCACAGCTGCATGTTACATTTCCTTGTAATGAAAGAAATAGAAGGGGAAAAAAATAAATACCCATCATGAAATATCAGACAACTGCCCAAATTTATCTCTGGGATCAAGCTATGCTACAAGCCTAAGAAATGCAGAATAAAGTGTGTAGAACCCAAGGCCATAACTCAAACAAGATCTGGCTACCAGCACAGGACACTCATCAGCAAACACTACCCTTGAGGAAGTATAGCTACCATGCAGTTCAGGTTTCTGCATCCAGCACTTTGTGGTCTTTGGTGAGACTTTTCTTTTGCCCCTGTATTTCATTCGTAAAAATCAGAACTAGGCTTTCTTTTTAAAACTTTATAAGACAAGAAAACAGTGAAAGGCAATCAGAACTATTTCCTGGTAAATAAATACAATGCTGTAATAAAAATAAATAAATACTTGGCCTTATCCAAAGGGCACTGAAGTTTTCCATTTCAGCATCTGGGGTTTGTAGTCTCCTCATTAGCTTCAGGAAGCTTTGAGATAACCTTTTTCATTTAATCCTCTACAATATAAGTGTTTTAGTAAATGATCTTACCTTCACCAGAAATGCAAATCCTGGGAACTACTATACTACAAATAATATGAATCTTGAAATATCCCTCTGATGTGCCAGCAGATCAAGCAAGTCTTGTTCTGTTCTATTTTAAATACAGATGGTCTTTGTAGCACACCTTATCAAGGTATTTCTAAGGTGCACATTGCCATAACCAAATAACGTAGGAATATTCTATTAACTTAGCCATGAATAATCTGCAAACAGATGGAAAATTCTACAAACACTTTTTTTTCCCTGGAAATTATTTGAAGTGTTCTTTGTGTGCAATATAGATCGCTCTTCAACTGCTTAGGAAGTATGTGCTTTAGAGAAGCTATTCTTAATTCACTGTTTGAACTTTTATGTTTGCACTGAAATGCAAACACACCCTCTGACTGGATGAGCTTTAACTCTTAAGAGGTAACACTCCTTCCTAGGACTGACTGCAGCACTTTTATGCTAACAAAGAAAATACAAAAGATGCAGCTCACTCCTAAGAAGAGTCAAACAGAAGGAGACAATTAAGCCACAATACAAATAAGCTGTTTCAAATAGAACTATTTAGATGAGCATGCAACATGCTTAAGATAGTGTTTGTAAAAGCATTCAATTCTACATTCTTCAGGTAAGACACTTCTCATCAAATGATGGCCATCTTATTACTGGATACCTCTTCTTTACCAGAGTCAGGGTGCAAAATACTGATTTGATTCTGCACAACAGGCTTTCCTTACAAGTCCTCCTTACCTGGATCCTCTCCTACAAAGAGCTCTGTGATTTGCTATGGATTTAGTCCCATGGAGTCAGCCAAGATCTACAAGTTTTTGTTACTCTCACAGTCCCTTGGGCGTGGTAGCAGGGCAGGTGGGTGTTGGTGCGTATTTCTCTTGCATCAAAGGAAAAGATGAAGTTTTTGGAAACTGTTGTCCCATATTTTTTGGGAAGAGATCGGAATAAATGAAGTATTCACAGCCAATTTCCCAGCTCGAAGTATGAGAAATCAGTGATTTTCTTAGAACAAGTATATAGATCAAAATTTTAAAATGTGTCTCAATATATTACCTTGCTACCACGATGTAAATCTGCTCTAAGGACTGACTAACAGGGTAGCTCAGAATCTTTGGTTTCACTGCTGAAACCACCAACAGGGGTGGCCAATTAGTGCCAGCTCCTGTGGACAGTGCTTTGATGGAAAAGACAGAGCTCTCCAACACATTTCCTGCTGACCATCAAGCACCCTGCAGGCAGCAATGACTTCCAGCACCTGGTGTCTGGCTGAATTTGAACCAGCAACTCAAGTCTGAAAAGGTCCCACACCCATTACCAATCTCCTATCTCACTGGTATTGTTGATTGCTGTGAAGATAGAAAGCTGTTCCTGCCAGCCTGCTGCTCCCAAGCACACCTGTGCTGGAAGGGGAGCAAAGAGCACTTCTCCAAGCACTTTGTTTTGTTTCGTGTTCCCCACTTGGGAAGAAATGGAGGTGTCAAACAGAAGCCTTGGCCCGTTGCATAAATCAGATTTTGCATAAGTAGCTAATGTCAGCCTTGGGAGGAGGGGAGAGAGGAGATGAAGTGTTCATTTCCAGAGACCAGCACATGTTTTGTGCTTCAAAAGCATTTGATAAAGTATAAATCAAGGCAGAATGTTAACCAGCAGAGCTAATTCACTGCCTCACCGTTTCATTTCAGTTGCATCTTTCTCAATCTCCTCACCAGGTAACATGGCCTTTCCTTGAAAGTTGCACAACAAATCAAATAAGTGGGTGCTGGGAAGCAAAGAAGAGAGGAGGAGAAGTAAAATTTATTACTGCCTAAAAGGGAAGGTGACTCATAAGAGAGTGGTATTAGCAAAGTGACAGTATGAGACGAAGAGGGAGCGCTTTGAACTCATTCTAATGATCTAATGACTAATATAATCCATTAAGAAAAGCAAGGGCAAGATCTTTTTCACTGATTAACGTTGTACCTTATCCATGTTTTTAATAAAAAAATGTAATCTATACTGCTCCTCAGCTATCTGCATGTTTAATTAAAATGCTGAAAGCTTTCAGAAGGCGTTTATTTCACTCCATCAGATGAAATAGTGAAGTATCCTACCCTTCACCATGGATCTGGAAGAAGTAGAATAAAGCAAGAAGGAAGGAAAAAAAGGAAGAACAGTATCATAATTAATACAAGAACATCTGTTGTCTTAGTAACATACCTTTAAAGTATGGTGTGTGAAAACCCTAGACAAATACTACAAGAATTTAACAATAATATTTTATGAAGCAGATATTTTCTTAAAGAAGGAAATCATATAAAATAACTGAAAATATTTAAATTCTGCTCTTAGACTTCAGTGATGTATAAACAAATGTAATTTACTTTTAGGGGCATATGTGAACCCATATAAACAATCACAGTATGTTAAAAAAACCCCAACAGGCCAACCAAACTCCATGCTCACCATTTGCTCTAAAATAGTATATAAATCGTTAATGCCCTCAGACTGAAATTAAAGAGCATACTCACTTGGTGTCTATCCAAGTATTCTGCAAACACTTTAAACTGAGTTTCTGCTATCAGAAGACACACTCCAATGTGAGAGCAACTAAGGTTCTGCTGAGCACTGTAGAAATACCTTTCTTGCTCAGACTGACCCACTGCAGTCATGCATTTTAAAAGCAAAATACATTATTAAAATAGATTCAACTCAAATGAGTAGCTGAGCTGTTTCTGGTTCATAATAGCATTCAGAGGCTCAGATCACATTTTACCTGGTTGCAGCTGAACTCCTTGATCATGGTCTTGACTACTTTGAAAATGGAAGCCTCTTGCCAAGACAGTTTTCAGCTGACTGACTTGAATGATGATGGGCCAAGAGCTCTGTTTAAACACACCCCACCCATTGGATTCTTGGCCACAGGAGAACCAACATAGTGCTGATTCAGGAGACAAACTGCAGCAGCTGCAACCATAGGGGTTTCTTTTAAGGTGACAGAACAGGTATAAGGGATTAGAAAAGAGTGCTTGCTAATTACTTGCACCTGTTTTAACATTTCACCAGTGGCTGCTTGTTATTCATAGATACTGCATTTGTACATTCAGACCACACTTATGACTGCCCAGCTTTGAGCAAATCACTGTTCATTGAACACTTGCCTTCTTTGTCCCTTTTGGGTTCTTTTGACCACAACTGATCTACTCTGGGGTAACACTGGCATATTCTGAAAGACATGGCTAAATAAGTTATCTAAAATATGAGAGGTTTTATGTTTAATAACTCCTAGAATAACAGAGAATTTCAAAGAGAAACTCAGCATTAAACCAGTATTTTTAGAGGATTAAAGAGGTGATCCTAACATTCTGAACACCAGAGAATCAACATGGGACAAGTTAAGTGGCTTCAGAGATGAGAAATTAGTCTTACAACATGATAGGAGCTGAGTACTAAGGAAATATTTTCACAAGAGAGAGGAGAGTGAATGTTATATAATATACACTGAGAAGAATACAAAAGGCAATAAAGACTTCAACTGGCATAAAGGCAGGGTAATCATAAATAAAAGGTCAGATACTTGATAAATAGACAGGATAGTACTAGCATACTATACTGTAACAAATCTCAGTGTCAAGTGACATGCAGGAAGAAAATCATGGCAGTGGTGGCCATAGGAAGACACTTGTTTTGGCAGTGACACTGAAAAGCTTGTAATTATAACATCAGATGGTCAGCTGAACTTGGGAGTGCAGTCAGGCACTGCCACCAGCTGTGGTGGGAAGCCCAGCCTGTGCTGCTCTGACATCACAACTGAACTGGACTTGAAGCACAGGCAAAAATTTCAGGGAGCTGGTGCCTGGCTACAGCTCTCAGTACCAGTGACATGGCTTTGGGTCAGGCTGTGGAGGGAAGCAGAGCCTGGAAGAAGTTTGACTACAATCAGGTAGGCCTTTTACACAGAGTCGTGACCTTGACATCTTCTGAAGCAGTTCTTTCATATAGTAAATAATGAACATTTTTATAAATTATTTTTCAGGATAACTACTGTATAAAAGATAAACTGAACATGACCTTTCTACCCTCAAAACTCTTTCCATGTATTTCAGTCTCCTGAGATTCCCACATAAATTACAAGTGCAATCTACTGAATCTACAGAAACTTGGTATTTTCATCCTCTCTCATCAAACAACTGAAACAATGAAAAACTTTGACAAAGTTTAGTGTGCCTTACATACTGCCACTCAACACAACAAGCAAAGCAAATGGTAGCCATCTCTCATCAAGGTGTATTTTTAATAAATAACTTACCAGAATCAATACAAAGATTACTAGATCAATTTCTATCCACTATATACCCAGGAGGTCAGATGATCTAAGGGTCTCCTTTGGCCTTAAAATCTATTAACTAATTTGTTTTCTATGGATGGCCAAACATGACTCCAAAAAGAAGAGTGTTCACAGTCTACCATCCTGCACAAGGAAAGGGCAGGGGAAGCCTTCTTAGTAGGGAAGTGCTGCCCTGCTGCTGCTGCTGCACATGATGGGATTAATTTAGTTTTATCCTATCCACCATCTTTAACTACCTGTAACATTTTTAAGAACCTCATGCATTAAATCACATGTCAAGACAATTATGCCACTCAAAAGCTTTCCCCAAGCTTAAAATAAACCTGCAAACACTATCTCTCTGAAGGCTGACTTGAACACTGCAAGTGCTACTCCAGCACTGAGTAAGGCTCCTACTACAACTCTGAGGTTTTATGGACCTCTCAGCCTAAGGAGACAGGGAGACTACAAAGGCAAGTGATTTTTAGACCTGTATCGTGGGAAAGGAAATAAAAAACAACCAACAAAACCCCAAACAAACAAAACCAACAAACCAACACATTCACCACCATCAAAGAAACCCAACAAACAGCATTCACTCCTAAAAGGAACTTCAAAGAATGTCCTCCTCATTAAGAAAACCCTAACAATCATCCTGAAAGATTTTAAACCAGTAATGGCTTGTTTTCTTTATAAGATCATATGTGTAGCAGCAGA
>VZTR01027126.1:351899-364934 GCA_013400775.1 Chaetops frenatus | reverse complement strand
ATACAGAGTTACAAATGTGACACTGTGATTAGCTGGGCAGGACTACAAACAGAAGCGGGATTCTGTCCTTCTGATTCATTAATAAAAACCTGCCCAATCATTCCTTTCAACAGCACTCCATCAGTACAGTAAAGTATACGGAGTCCCTTAAGAAAAGGTCATTTCTCTTTTGAAAAAGGATATGTTTTTAAAGTATTTTAATGTCATTTTTCTCAGAAACTATCCAGTTATCTAAACTATTGAAGACTATTGTAGATTCTTATTCAGTTGCTAATACAGCTCTACTCAAGAAGAGGTAATTATCATTATAAGCATAAAAAAAGGGAACAATGATGAATGCACTACAGAAAAAAAGAGAACCAGTTGCAGAGACTGAGCAGGAGACTACTTCGAAGTGCCCACTATGACCCAGGGCAGTCCAAGGTAGTACTGAACCACATTCCTTCAATGAAACTATTCAAGACAACTGAAACATGCAATCTTTTGGAAACAAGGATGCTTTCCACGCTTATATGTTTCACTAATAAGGCCTCTCTACCAGAGATGAGATTCCTAGTAAAAAAAAAATAAAAAAAGGAAAAATGTTTTATTTTCCCCCTCTGTTTTTCGGATAGTTAAATAACACACACATCTCTTTAATGAAGAAGGTCTACAAGTCAATCCACACCCTGTGAAAGGTACCAGTCAATGACATTTCTACCAGTGACTGCTATGAAACCTCATGCTGAGAAAAGGGTTTTTCTGTGAAAACCCGAGTGATATTTCTGCAAGGAAAATACAGGAAAGCTTTGTGGAATTAAACAAGCAAACAAAACCCCAACAACTTGGTCTGCAGGACTGCATTACTTCAACAAGTTTCACCTCTAACAAAAATAAATCAATGTGACTGACAAATCCTCTTGAGTCACCAACAAAGAATTTGTTAAGTTTCTGCTATTTTTATATTAATTTCATATAAAATAATTTTGAAACCTTCTCTTGCTGTAGCATTTAAGTTTATACATCATGTACAGATACATGTTACATGGCAGTTTTTTTAGGAGATAACTAAGGACATGAAAACTAAGAATGGTTACAAGCAGAGATATTAAACATTTCTAATTATAGACCCTAAGCCCTTTCAATCATCATGCCAACTGTTTTTTATACTGATTTCCTGAAAAGACAATGCTCCAAAACCAGCCATTTTTACTTCAGAATTTAGAATCTAAAGTTCTCTGGGTCTTTTCACCCTAACTGCAAGCCCTGGCATATCATTTTATTGAAAGAACAACACACTTCCTAAGACATTTTAAGTATAAAAGGATGGTAGTCCAAGGTTGTGTGCCTAAATGTGTGCATCTTTGTATATATCCTAAAGCACACCAGTGAAGGTTCCCAGGAAAGAGTTGTGGGAAGAGTTCATTTGCACTCACTACTCTCATTTTGTGCCACCGAAGGGAGAGGGATCGCCCCATTTTCCATTTGCACTGCCCTGACCTTTGCAAATCCAGAGCTCTTATACTAAAGGCCATTTCCCTTGCAATAAATCTCCCTGTCACCACAGCCCCCTGACAATGTTGCTCCATGCTGTGGCAGCAGATACAACAGTCCACAGGTTGTGATTCCAACCAACCTTCTCCTCCTCTGGCTCTCCAGTCTTCCTCCTCTCCTTGAGCAGCTCTAGAGAAATACAGCTTGGTTTCACATTAGACTGAGGAAATCTGTTGCCACCTTCTCTGGCTTTTATCATTTATGAAACTTATTATTTAGACAAATCCACATGCATTTATGTTTTTAAACTAAATTTCAAGGAAAGCGAGAATACATTTTCCAGTCAATTGACTGCTATACCAACAGCACAGTCTCTTTGCAGATAAAACTTTGTTCTTGTAGAATTTGGCTTTGTATCAACTTAGACTGTAAATTGCAAACTAATGAATTTGTATTGGCAGAGGAAAACGTTTCTGCTTTTACAGACTACAGCATTTACTAGTAAACAAGGTTACTAGGAACGATTCCCAGTTTCCCCAGCAACTTAGTTACTTGTCTCTTACAAGGCTCATTGTTGATTCATTCCTCTCTGTGGTCCCAGTGTAATGAGCTACTCCTAACCACCAGCTAAAATTATAGCAACTGAATGCCAAGCTTTGTGAGTCCTGACATTCTGAAAAGAATATACCCAAGTGCTGGAGACAGGAGTTGGTTTTACCTTGATGCCACCAGAGCTCTAGGTTTCTGCTTTAGAAGCATCTCTCAGAATTTTTGCATGTCCTTTCAATCACTAAGATCAAAATAAGATAATCAGACCAAAATAATTACTTACCTTGTCAGCCCTCCTGCCATCTCCCCATTTTGTGAAGTTCTAGAGAAACCCTTAAGTCATGAAGCCAGAATTACTGCACCAGTGGGAGCCTGTCTACAGCTGTGTAGCAGCAGCCTTGTCCCTGCCCTCTCATCAGTGCCTTCCAAGTGCATTTTGTTCAGGGTAATGGGAAGACACTTCTTTAACTTTCTAGGAGTTCAGCTCCCCAGGGCAATTTTGTAACTTGAAAATTCCTCCCACTTGCCTCTGATATTTCCCAATTACAAACAGGTTTTCTGTAGCAATTAGAAACATGCAGTCAATTATGAAATGATGTAGCCATTGCACAATCAGTGTGAGCAGCTAAATCCACACTGCTGATAAAAAGTAATTAATGGTCTTTATCTGCATTCTTTGAAAGCTGGTGAATAGAGTTGATCTAAGAATAATACAGTATTTTACCAGAGAAGTAAGTTAAGCCACACTACTTCAAAAACAAGCTTCTCAAGAACCACAGATTTGAAGTATATTCATACACATTAAATTATTATGATAACAACTTCTAGGAGATTTCCTAAGTCTCGCTCAAAAGGGAAGCACAAATCTGTTTGCAAACTATGCAAGAAGACCACCAAATCAATGAAATTACTTGTCCAGATAAAACACTGCGTTTTTATAAAACATTTTAATTATAGTCTGGCAAAGTTTAAAGAAAATCCATAAATAAATAGTACACATCTGCTATAGACAGATTTTTTTTTACAGGCTGCTAAGTACATAACAGGGCCCAGGCATCTCAATCCCATGGAGATAAAGGAGAGTCAGTTTCTGAAAGCTCCTGAAAAAATAATTCAATAAATCTAGTATTCCTGTTTGTTTGTTTTTAAACCAAGAAGATAATTTTCTGTATGTTAAATAGATCAGTACTAATACTAGGATGAAGTGAAGTGTATCAGTTTGAAAACTGATAGAAGGAAAATCTTGAATAGAACACACACTTTGCTTCTGGTAGTCATTGCAATAAAGTATTGAAGGCAATTAAAGCTGGCATTAAAAAAAAAAAGGAATAAGAAAAAGAAAATTAAAAAAGGAAAGATCCATCTTTTTTATAGAGCTCAAACTCGGACGTAGCTGGAAGTTGGTCTAGGTGCTTATTCCATACCTACACATTAGAGTACTCCTTGCACCAATCCCTCAAAAGGTATGATACAGTACCTGTGTCTGCAACAGTATCTCAGACATGCTGAAATTCTGGTTTCACGGCATGAGAGCTCTCACCTTCGGTCTCAAACTAAATCAGAAATGTTATCATTGTCATTCCCAAATTAGGTTCTACCCAAGGATTAGTTCACCAGAGGTCATCACTAACTGAAATTTCTTAAAAATTAGCAACTGTGGGAGATTCTGGTTTAATTCCTAACAACTTACAGGGGCATATAAGTAATTTTACAAGGCTTCTCTATCAGACACCTAAACATATTCTTACAACAATCAAAACACAAAAACAAGTTTAGATTTTTTTATACTTCTATGAAATTCTGTAAGATGAGAGAAATTTCCTAGAACTTAGGAAGTTCTTCCCCAAATTTTCATATATGTCTAGAGAAAAGCATGAATTCCTATCAAATAGAGGTAATATATTTCACATTTGCATGTTCCTGTCCCAAGTTAAACACAGGAAAGGAAAATTAAATTGAACAGGAGCATGTTACCACATTTCAGGACTTGCAGCCAGATTTGACAGTGCAAACTGCATGGTAAGTATTTCTTTTTGGAGGTCCAGCTCAGTTTTGATGTCACATATAATATGGTTGGTTGACATGAACACCAAGGATGTTAAGGGAACTTACTGCTACTTTCTTTTGGTTAAAGGAAAGTTGAGCTTGCCAGTAAATCTGCTGTAACAGATGAAGTCCTCTTTAGCTTTGCTATTTCCATTAATCTCATTAAGGTGATGAATGACATAGTAAGACTTGCCTTAGAGGGATCCCATGAAATTTTCTGTGCCTTTTACACCATTAAAACCAGAGAAGAAGAAGCTTCTATGCACAAGAACTCACAAACTACTTGCTCTAAGGACAGGTGTTGCTCAAAACACACCAGAGGAAGACACATTCCTCTTTTACAGACAATGGTACAATGTTTAACCATGAGGAGCTCTTTCAGAATCTAAGAATATAATTAAAAAAAATAAAAACCAAAACAAAACTACTCAGATTTGATTTAGCTGAAAATCTCTATGACATAGAAAGTATAATGGAGTAATTGAATGAGGTCTGTGGGTGCCAGATTCCTATGTTTGTCAACCCATTTTCAGGCACTAATTTACCAAATTACGATTGCTGGGTATATGAACTATATTAGCAAGAGCAGAGGCCTTAATTTTACTTGTTCTTGCCTTCAAAAGGTCTTTTTCAGAAGTTTCTTTTAAGGGAAATATCTTCTTCTGTGTACAAAATTAATTTTATCAGACCAAAGGATATTTATACAAACGCATTTGTATTTTTCAGTTGTCTTGAGACAACTTTTAACAAGAATTAAAAAAAAAAAAAGTTTATTTCATATAAATCAGCTAACACAATTTAATTATCTTCACAATGTTAAGGATAACTTGTAATTGTAAGATTTGCTCACTCAGGATAATTAGTTCTGTCAACATTTTGAATTTTTTAAGTGAGGAAAATACATTTGCTAGAGTATTTCAATTTTTCTCAGCTGACATCTTCAGAGGGATTAAATTTTTAAAGTGGATACCCCTCAACAAAAGCTAATACATTCCAAAGAGAATTCGGATGAGTTTCTGCTCAAGTAGACATTCAGAGAAAAACCAGCTCAAGTAAAATGCTGTAACATTATATAGTTTTTTCTCTCTGGCTGTAACTCATGCCAGGCTGACATTGATGAGCTATGTGGTTTTCTGTCCTGTTTACTGCACGTTCATACATCACTTAACACTGTGAGGAGTAAATGTCTAATTACTTTGGGAATGTAGGATGAGTGAACAATAAAAGCTTCATCTTTAGTTACCACTTGAAAGTGACGCTCAAACTTTTGAGGTTGAAAGCACAGAACTCCTCACAGGACTCTCAGCTATGAACACCATTGGAGCTGGTATGGGCTGCACAAGTTTTTACTGGGATGAAAGTATCACAGGGAAAAAACGTTGTTAAGGCACTTTACCCAGTTAAAATTCAAATCATAGAGCAGTCCAGAGTGGGAGAGGCCTCAGAGGATCATCTCGTTCAACCTTCCAGGGAAACAGGAGCCTAGAGGAGATTATCTAACCCCCTGCCCAGTCTCACCTTGAAAACCCCAGCAGTGGGAAAGATCTTCCAGCCAATGATTGTTACCATAAAAAAAATTTGCTTGCATGTTGATGAAGTTGAGAAGCTGATGAAACTTCTCCCAGGTTAACTTGTTTCTGTTGCCCCTTTTCTATTGGCTCCTTGTGAAGAGAGCCTGTTGTCTTCATAGCTGCTCTGTAAGTACTGGAATACTGCAGTGAGGTTTCCCCTGAACCTTCTCTTCTCCTGGAAGAAAAGACCTAACTCCTTCAGATTTCCCTCATAGGCTAGGTTTTCCAGCCCTTTGATCATCAATATTATGCTCTTTGTACAGAAATCAGGTCTACATTTTTGCACGTGGGTGTGCATATCTAATTTCTGGGGAGGTCAGAGAAGTTCTTGTCCCTGAGAAGAGCACCATTAAAACCATATTAAAGCATTGAAAACTCGATTCTGTTCTTTCTTTGACTTTGTTCACTACTCAGCAAAATGCCTTCTTGTTAATTATCGACTTCATCATCGAGGGACAGTTTAATCACAAGACTGTCTGCAGTTCAGGCTATCACAGCAGTACTAGCAGGGAATTTTGCACTGCACATAATTGGCCAGGTAATTAGAATACAAAATCCTTAATTGCTCAGTTACCAAACGTAAACGGTGCAGCACACAGTGCTTGACTGGCAGAGGACTTGGGGGAACCAAGGCAGCTGTCAAGTGCCAGCTTTTCCTTCTTCACAGCAGAGCACAGCAAACAGCACGGGTGGTTTACTGAGCCCCTGTTCTCCTGTGGGGTGTGGGAAGCCCTTTCATTATGAGGTTCAAAAAGAAATTCAGCAAAGACACTCTATTTCAGAACATCCAAATCTACTTGAAAATAAAACCATAAACCCAGGGCTTTTGAAAGGGAGAGGAAAGCCAGCACCCTGTCAACAGTCCTGGCAAGTCAGAGCCCATATACTGGTATGAAACAGCACCACTGCCCAAATTGACAGCTCTCTGCTGTGGCACAGGCTGCCCCTGCAGGCTGGGAACTTAGTACAGGATCTGTATGGTCTGAGCTACTGAGATTTTCAGCACATCATACTATAAATGGATGGCTGCAGCATCAGCCTGCCCCAATATCTGTGTTACGGGTAATTCAGAAGTTACCACTGTTGGTACCTTACAGCAAGGGGCACACATAACAATGACACCAGTTCTTTTGTCTCTTGATGGACAACATGAAGTGCTACAGCAAAACCATCTAGATTACCAGTTCCCTTCACTGGAAGGGTAAATCACAGCTCTCATACTTCATTATCTTTGTCTTATTTCCACGATAAAAATATTTGTGGCCTGTATTTATTTCCTCACATGTTCCTTGGTCAGCACTTCCTTCTCCTTCAGCTTGACTTCCAACACTTGCCTTTCTTTCTTCAAATATATATATAAACATCAGCATCTACTTCTCATGTCAGTAGACTGAAAAGGGCTATTTTGTAATCTCACCTGCTGTGACAATACCCATTCTAGGAGCTCTTTCCAATATCAATTCCCATTATAGTTTTCCTTTTTCTCAAACATAGCAAGGTAGACTAGTATGCTGCACTCTGCATTAGGCTCTGTTACTTTTTTTGTGCAATGGCAATAGAATATTCTTCTCTCTTCTAGAAGAATCTTCACCAGTCTTGTAGCTGACTGCTGTGGCAATTAACAGGCACTCTCAACTCTCTCTTACAGCTCCCACTTACAGCCAATAATTCCTGCTTGGAACACAAATTCTTACTCTGCTCCATGTACAAGATTTTTCATTTTCTGCTACAGTTATTGCCTCCAGGATCCCAGTCCTCAAGGCATCACATTCTTCCTTACTTTATTCCTCTATTATATTAGCAGTGCCTTTCAAACCTATGTGGTCACATCTATTCCACTGCTTCTCTGTTTCCTCCACTGTCTAGAGGCAATGACTCATAAATTCTTGTATTGGTTGGTCCTACAATCCTATGCCTTTCCCACTGCTCCTCCTTCAGGAATTTCTCTCTTCAGCTTGTGAGAAATCCACAGTTGCCCATACAGGCTTTCCAAAGGCAACTACAATTTGTTTGTATAGGAACAAGCCATCTCCAGCCATAGAATAGAACTGATAAAAATTATTTGGTTTTTAAGAGAAGGAAGCTAACTCAGGGCATTTGGTACTTGTACATGTTCCTAAATGAAACCTTTCTTAAAGGAATAAAAATAACAGTGTGAAATTCTTTAGCAGACAAAGCCTACAAGAAAGCTGTTTTCTGGGCAAGAACAAAGGAAAGTTTTGCAAGAAACAGCTAATTCCATTGCTTGTTGCCTTAGTGCCCTGGTTATGTTAAACCTGCACAATATGATTCTCATTGGAAGGAGAAATCATGAGCCAGACAACCATTAGGCAAACTCAGTAATGTTTATATTATTCAGAAATAAACAGAACCTACATCTTCTTACCATTGTAAGGTGTTTGAAAAGCACAGTGTTTATAGCAGGGGACTTAACACCCCTTTCTTCTATTGCAAGGCACAAAAGATAAAATCCTGGACTCTCCATTTCTTTGTAGATTCGATTCAACATAACACATTCTGCTACAGTTAAGGAAACCCAGCAGTAAAGGCATATTTATATTATTATTTAACTAAGTACAGTTCAAGAATGTTTTCATTAACATGCAAGTGTTACGAAAATGCACCTCTGTATTTTAAGATTCATAAGATCTTTAGCTTCAGTCTTTGTACTTAATGAAAAAAAAAAAAAAGAAGAAAGACAGACTCCAGATTGAAAAAATTCCAATCTCACTGGAAATCTCTGATGATAATCTCAACCTCACAAAACTCCATATTTCTTCCAATTCTTTTTCTACTTTCAGAAATAAACCACATGCTACTCCCAATCTAAATACCTGTCCGTTCTTCCCTCAAGGACAAATGACTAAGACATTCTTCCTATATTTTAAGTACTTAGCCTGCCTATAAAACCCATGATGTGAAAAATTGTACCTATTTCACTGGATATTTTCTACTTTGCGAAGTTACCATCTTTCTTTTTTTTTTTTTTGGGTAGAGCTATGCAGTCATGCCAGCAGGATAAATTTACATAATTTATGATTAATCCCCAGCCCTCCATTCTTTACTGACTCTGGCATGTTCTATTAAACTTTGTGTCTCACTGTAATATGATTTCAATTCAGTGACTAAACATATTTATTTTGAATTAAGATTCACAACTAGCCAAGGCAAATGCTAGTAAACCCATGGCCTACATCATGATCTTGAGTCAAGAGAATGGGAAATAAGAAATAAAAGTTTAATCCAGAAATGAGCTAGGATTTAACCCTTTTCTGAAATCATTGCAGCAAGACCACTCTTAATGCATTTAGCAACAATTAATTCTCAAAGCCAAACAGCTGCACATCGCTGATGCTCTCCAGATGCAAGGTAAGGAATTAAATCATGGGATAATTCAATTGGAAAATTGCTTGTAATTATGGAGAATGCAGCGTCTGCTTGACTCCTCGTGGTGATTGGTAGCTGCTTTAAGAATAGTGAGGTAGTCTGTGCAATGCATGGCGAGTACAAATAAGTAGCTGTGTTATGAGAAATCTCATTTAGTTTCACAAAGATATGGTTTTAACACGATTAAAACTGTATTTGCTGACATTAATGATAATCCATTTTCACTGTCCCATTACTGCCAATGGCCCACAGCCACTTGCACACAGAACAGCAATATTTGCTGACAGCCCCTTCCCTCTGAAGGAACTCAGAGCACTTTGCAAACAAGCAGAATGGGGTCCTACTCTAAACAAGGACCTAAATAGGTTGGTGTGTCTCATCTCATTTAAAATATGTGCATGCAAACAGCCTTGTTTTAACAGGTCATTTAAATCTCCAATGCCACAAGGCTGACAACTACTGGAAATGAAGAATGGTGCTCCTTCACTACAAATATTAAAATTCTCAATAGCAACAGAGGAGAAGGCTGCCAAAAGGTCTAGTCAGAGACCTAGTACTGACAGCATGGAAAAAATCCAGAAGAAAATGGTCTTTTGGACTGACAGCTACCAGTGGAAAAAAAGAGCCATCTTGTCATCTCCAAACTGAGCATGTGTATTCTGAAAATAACAGGATGATGCAGGGTTTAACTGTGTTTTGTAGAACAATCTTACCAGAACTGATCCTAATTAGCATTACAACGTGTGACAGAGTCTTCTCACTGTTATGAAGTTGGCAAACTGAAAGATGAAATGGCTGCTGTATGTGATCACATTCCTACAGTCAGTGATTGAATGGGGAAAACACCTAGAAACACTAATTTTCTGTTTCAGGGTTTGATCATTAAAACACACAGCTTTCAGTGTATAAAACTCCAGTTATGGTAGCAGTGGTTACTATGACATTACATTATCTCTGCTTTAGCTACTGAATTATTTGCCTGATTTTTTTCTTTCTTTTTACTTTAAAAAGATTAAACAGAAAAACCATTGAAGAACAAGAGATCAATTATTTACAAGCTGCTTCACAAATCAATCATCCAGTATCAAAGCTAAAGTTGTTATTTTTAGCAGTATTAACTACACAATAATTAAAATTGATTACAAAGTCACAACCCCTCATTAAGTTGCTGTCAATTGAGGGGAAAATTCCTCAAAAGCAATTTTTTTTCTTTAAAGTGATTGTAGAAAGATTCCCATCGATTAAAGAGACATCTGGTAATATGTAAAAGGTGATAAATTATCTCCTTTTCTCAGTGCTAGTACTTTGTAGACCAAAGGTAGTACAGAAGAGAAATTCTTATGGCATTACCTTGTTCTGAGAAGGAGAATAAACAGCTTTGTGTGGGGCCACACGGAACCATTCCTGCAAAGACAAGCCTTGCACTTCAATCTAACCAAATCTTTAAGCACATTCTGTAAGTGTTTGAGCAGTCCTAAGAAATAGAGGAGTTCTCTGCATGTGTTATTATCACACAGCAGATACTGGTCTTTAACTTCCCTAGCCTTAAACCCACAACAGTTTTTCCACTAACCATTTATGCTGCTCTTTCTACAAGACACATCCCCTTTGCTGCTCTCCTTTTTTTCCCCTCCCTGAGCTACACACCATTGACTTCGGATTTAATTCTAAGAGAAATAAAATTGTGACTCCTACCCCCCTTTAATAAAGGTTTCCAAATGGCAAAAGAGTTCACAAAATATCTTTCATCCCTCACAAACCTGTTCCACAAGCTTGAAGTACAGGTTGTCAAGATGCTATTGACCTAAGTTGCTGGTCTTATACCAACTCTGGAAGGGATCAAAGATCCTGGAGCTCTCTCAGAAATGCTCTGTGCAGAGGCAAATGCCACTCTGGCCTTTCCTCTGCCCTCCATCCCATGCAGCGAGTGCAGAACATCCACACAGTTAACAAACACTGATTTCCTTCAAGTGTCCAAAGTATGCAGAGGTTCCAGGAAGAAGAGGCACAACATTAACTCCTGACACTGGCAACCCAGCTGACCTCTCTAAGGTAAGAAAGGTATTTAACCCCATGTTTAGAATACATTAAAAAAAAAAAAACAAAACCACAAACCAAACTAACAGAAAACCAAACCAAACAAAAACCCCACCAACAACCCAGATAAAAAACACCCAAACTCAACAAACTTCCCACAAAACAAAACCACCAAACATGGTAGCAAAAACCACCAGAAAATAAAAAAACAAGCTAAAACAGGTGCTGCTGTGCTTGCTCTCATATTGATATCAAGGCTTCCAGTGACACAATTCACATTTGTATCACCTTTTGACAGTGTCAGGCTTTTAGAACCATCCCAGAGTTTAGCCTGATAATAAGAAACTGGGAGCACCTTCAGCAATTTCACAAAAAGACTTATTAAAAACCTGGGCTAGCAAAATGCCACTGCAGTCTGTACCCCTTCATCCAGCAATCTCAAAGATACTTTCAAAGGACAATACCTCGTAACAATCAAAGAAGGGGAACAGATCAGGAAGGTGCTTTATAAAAAACATTTTCTTTAAAAAGTCAGCAAAAAAAAATCCCCTGGCAAAACACAACCCACACACAAATAAACAAGGGGCTTTGGTTACACTTAGGTGTGAAAGAAGTTAATCTGTAGCTCACTCAAGTTTCTGCAGTTTGTATCACCAATAGTTGTAGCAACAAGGAACTGTTCAGTAATTCCATTCCATTTTTAAAAAGTCTAGCTTGCTGATAAAAGTAGTATACTAAATAACCAATCAAGTAACCAACAAATCTGTTAAATTTTGTAAATTGTTTAGGTCATTCCCCATGGAACGCCCATTACCAACTTCATGCTCAGGGTCAGTTTTGGTGCCCCAGCCTCCAGAAGAGTTAAGAGTTCTAACATTGACTGAGGCACAGGGTAATCAATTTATAGCTGTATTGAAGTACATTTCACCTGCCCACTGACAAAGCACTTTGAAAGGTTTCCCTTCATTCTGATAAAATAAAACCAAAACATAGTAGAGAGTGGTTAAAGGCATTGTCTCTAATCTCTGTCTTTCATACAGCCAATTCCAGTCTCTTAATTCAGGGACATCCCAGCCCAACTCCTGCATGGAAAAAAGCTCTGCGCCACGCTAAGCAGTGCTTTACATCCAGGAGAGGTTCTTCAGCTGTTTGGAGCTCAGTTATTTCAATTACACTTTGTCAGTCACTCTGTAATGACAGTACAGGTCAACAATCACTTGAGCCCTGACCCCACTCCAGCATATTCTTAGGGCTGCCCTTACCTGTCCAGACAGACACCTTCCACTGTAAATCAGTGTAAAGAAGGTGGAAGTGCTCAGCTTTACACTAGCACTCATCTACTACACAAACATTCCTCTAAGCACATAAGCAAATGCACAATACCAATATTACTGGAAGCATATTAGCTCTGACATGATTTTGCAACGGTATTTCTCCTTCCCGCAAGGAAAACCTGAACACAGATTGCCAACATTTCATGTGCAGTGAAACATCCTTTAGTTCTGTCACCAAGTCATGGCAAAAGCCCACTGGACAACAGAACAGGAGGTGTAGTGCTAATGGAAGTTTCTAAATAGGCAGCATTTTAACTTGTAGTTCTTGCTTTCTTGAGTATTCTTTAATTTGAAGGAAATTGGGAATAATATTGCTGAATCCAAGCACCCCAAACATTCCAGAAGTCTCCATATTGAATTCAGCCTCACATATAACAAAAATCACTTCTTGGACAGCAAACACCTGTCACTTTGCAAGGTGACCACAGAGAGAACTGCCTGCAGCAAATCAAGCACCAACCTTGAAAAGGCCTGGAGTACATTTTAATCATCCCTTGCTTCAAAGCCATTACAATTATCACTGGATTTTTTCAGTGTAACCGTGATCTAGATTTTCTGTTCTCTAGTTAGGTGATCAAATCCTTCAGAGATAAAACTCCTTCTTACACCTTATTCATCTTTCTCCGTTGACAGATAAG
>VZTR01027126.1:272524-343531 GCA_013400775.1 Chaetops frenatus | reverse complement strand
TATAAAGATTTTATAAAGTTCTGTGATTTCTATACAACCCTACATGTATACCTTTAGATGCCTCTTGCAGGCACAGTAGCCCTAGTTAATTTAAGTGTTCCTAGAAGACAGCCATTGCATACTTAATCATCTTTGTTTCTATTCTTTTAAAAACTTTCCCAACTGTACTAGCAGATTTTTGATGCGTGGGATCTAGAACAGAAGACTGAGTTTTAAATACAGCTGCCCCACATATTTATATTATAGCATACTGTTCCTAATTTCCACTCCCTTCCCAGTAAGCCCCCAAATCACATTTATTTTGTGACTACTACTGAGGTGATGCTTCCACAGCTCTGTTCTTACCCCTAAATCAGCTTAAGTGACAGTAACCAGCTCTGAATCTGTCTGCATATATGCCAGACTCTGTCTCCCTCATCACCTCAATTCAAATAATCTGCACTAAATTTCACCTGCCACTATTAGCTGGTTAAGCATCCCTTTTCAATTCCTTGCAAACTAGACCTCCAATCTTTTACCCTGAATAATTTAATATCAAACTCTGTCACCTCACCATCTGTGCCTATCCAGAAGATCAATGATTTGTGTGACACTACATGCTGAACCTGCCAAGTGAGTGGATTGCTCAGCTGTGACTGTAACCAGATGCTGAAACACCAAAAGTTAGCTCTTACTCTAGGAGAGCTTAATCCATGCTGACTTCTGATTTCTTGACACTGAGCTATATCATGCTGCTGGGACAGGAGCAAAAATACAGAAATTCTTCCTATGTCTCTCTTTGGGAGATCTACCAATGATTTTCTACTGAACCTTTTACAGAATCTCATGTGAAGCCTAATGAATCACACCAGGGGCATTTGTCTCTATCAATGTCTTGCCATGACTTGATAACCAAGTGACAAGGATGAGCTAAACCATCCCAGAATTTAGTTAAACTATCTGTTTATCTCTGTGCATTACTGTCTGCAAAGGAGATGAAATGAGATTGAGATAATTGCAACTACAATTTGCAGGAAACAGTGGGGGTTGGAACTACTGTGCTTAATTATTTCAGATTGAAACAGACCACACAACTATCTGTGCCAAACAGCTGTAATTAAAGTGATTTAAAATAGAGAGATGCTAGCTCCAAGTGTTGATTTTCAAATGGGTCTTTATACATGCAGGAGTTACAGTCATCGATGAGTTGCAGACCTAGAGCTCTACTGAGAAAAATTACTACTATGTCCAACATGCCTGGTAATTAAAAAAACCACACACATACACACAAGTAAATAAACCACACAAAATAATCCACCCTAATGCCCCACAAATCTAAATCTACTCAATCAATTTCACACTGGTTACCTGCCCCTCAGAATAGAAGGAAACAGCAGAACATGAGTTTCAGCCTGAATTGCCTATATTCCAGATGAGAACCTCCAAACTTTGGACTTCTAAATGGAATTTTAACCCAACAGGTAATTGGAAATCATCAACCAATACCACCTTTGGTTTTGGGCTGCAGGGCCAGTCAACAGTCTGCCTTTCTTCTGCTTAGACAGATATACAAACCTGAGTTAGACAAAGGTGTACCTTTACTGAAAAAGTTCCAAAAGAACCATACATTGACAACAAGTAGCACCATGGGGTCCTGACAACCTGGAACAATGCATTTATTTCTTTGTGAGTTTCCCCATTTTTATCACTATCCAGAAAAGTGACAGCTAGTCTTCTCAATTCAAAACAAGGTTTGAACTTCTAAATTTCAGGGGCAGCCAGCTTGCACTAGAATTTAAGAAAGAGAAGAACAAAACAGACATTCTGATTTACCTCAAATTCCCCCTGAAGTGTACCTTTTTAGCAAGAAATTTGGTCTGCGTGTAGATGTTCGTTGATGTGGAAATTAGAAGATATTTGCATGCAGCACAAATGTGGTCCATCTGCATTACACATGACAGAGATCACACCAAAATGACTTGGTCTGCTGATGAATCAATGGGCCTTAAAAGTTAATTTATAATGGCTATCTGGGGAAAAGCACTATACTATTGGTATGGATGAGAAAACAGAATATGAATGAAAGCAGCACAGAAAATTTCCTCAGTATTTGCCTGAACATAACAACTGTTACGAGCAGTCAAATTGCAGGTCTGCAAAGTCAAATTCTGCCTCTAATGCTGGCTACTAAGAAAAGAATCCTTTCACTTGCAGCCTTTTGTGAAAGAAGCTTCTTGACTCTAAACAGACTATTGAATTAAACATCCAGTGATGAATGTATTCTGCAAGAATTCATCTGATCTTTCTTTAAACTTACGCACACTTCTGGCCCCAAAGCATTAATTCATGCATTTTATTAGCACCATTTATTCAGGTACTACATGAAAAATGTCTCAGCTTGCTTGTTCTAAACCTGGAACCCACCAGCTTCGCCACTGCTTTCCTATGCTCTTCAATCTGCATTTTAAAGACCTCTAATCCCTGCCATTGGAGATTGAAGAGTGAATCTCAGTCTGTTTAGTTTTTCCTACTATGGGAAATGTTCCATATCCCTTGTAATTTTTGTTGTTCTTCCTGACACCTCTTTGTTTTCCTAGATAAAGTTTGTGGTTTTAACTCCCCCATTTCCATTTTTGTAGGTCCATTCTCATCAACACCACCTTCCAGAGAGAGGTTCCAAGTAGGTATCACTAACAGCTGAAAGGATATTAAGAATTTTTCTGCTTTCCCAGGATTAGAAGAACACAAATATGTCTAAAAACCTTTTCAGAACTTACAATCTTAATGAAATATGCTGCTGTTTGCAGATATGATCATAAGCAGGAAAAGGAATACCAACAAACTAAATTTTTTTCCAAGAAAAGAAAAAAGTCTGTTGCATTCTTATTTTTTGAGACCTCCTAGGTCTCTTTAGAGACAGGATATTTTTTTCTTATATTAAGGACGAAGCCCATCTTTGTTTTCTTACCAAACAGAGAACCTAAGCCCTGGACAAAAGGATATTGCCTAAAATGGTCTACAAACACACAAGTGGTAAAAAGTACCTAGAGCAAAGATAAGGCCAGACTCTTCCAAACACTGAATGACCTTAAACATAGGCATCATAGCACAGTTTTCATCCAAATATCATCCATGGCATGGGCCAGACCAATTCAGATTTTACACAGGACTGTATTTGATACTTTGCTTCCCAGATAAATGATGAAGCTTGCCTTTAGATGAAAATAGATCTCTCTTGTGCAGAGCAACCCTCTTTTGTTTGCCACTTTGTTTTCACTTGTCTGCTGAAGCAAAGGGATTGTAGCTGTCTTTAGCACTTCAGGAGGACATGTTTGTTTGGGTGGGGTTTGGGGTTTTTCTGTCAGGGTTATTATGGGGGCGTGGAAGGAAGGTGTTTTTGTTTTAAAACTAAACACTACTGATGGCAGTACACAGCTGTATTCATCTTACCTTTGGGTGTGCTCTCAGAGTGATCTCTCTCTGGCCCATCTGGGAGGTTTAGCTGTGAGATTTCCTCTGCACTCAGTCTGACCCAGGCATTGTTGGTGGTTTCCTGACCTTTTGGGGTAAAGGAGTATTCCAGCTCACAAGGAGATTCAAAGTTGCAGTCAAATACTGGAAAAAGAAAATGGACATGAAACATACCCAGTTAATTAAATACGGTGTCTTCTGTGCTCAAACATACTATACACACATGTGCATGCACACTCATTTCACACTTCAGTAAGCTAGGGCTTGATTTTTTCCATAATGAAGTAGAAAGAAATGGGTAATTCCATAAATAGACAGGAAAAAATGGGCCTGAAATGGGCTGCACAGGGAGGTTCATTATGGAGGCAGCAGTAAATCGAAAGTAATGCCCAAGAGCCAGCAATTCCCCTCCAGGGCAGGTCAAAGGGCAGCTCAGGCTAAAGTGGGGAAAGGCGTCATCTGGACTGAAAGGAAAATAGCTTAGTCAATGGATGAAATGGGACAGGAAGCCAGTCTCTTCTGGGATTCTGCTGCAAATTCAACCAGAACCATTGGAGTGCAAAGACTCCTAAGGTGATTCACACCCATGTTCCCCCTCAGTGAGCACAAGTCTGTCCAAAGAGAGTCATCTCTCCTGGGCATAGGAATGTGCTGGAAGCCATAGGGACTGTACCCCAGGAGGTGACATTCTGCCCCCCAGGTTTGAAAGTCTTTCCTGAGGCAACAGAAGCAGCAGAAACCTGGCTTGCTGCTGCAGAACTTCAGCCTTCAGGCAGCACAGCTAGCAACTGCCTCCAACAGAGATTTCTCTTTTTGAGATGTTTTCTCTTGAGAAACCCATTACCCTGCTGGTGAAATTATGATTCACTTCCCAGAGTCAAGTCTACCATCACACCATAGTTCAAGTTGCTTAACACAACATGCAGTAACAACCTGCAAGGATTTTACTTTTAATTGTCAAGATCATTAAATTTTCTGGAATGCCCTGTATACATTTGCTTTTGTCATCACAGTCAGCACTCAACACAATATTCAGTAAGAGGAGGAAATTATTTCAGAGCTAAGTCAGTGTTTCTGAATTGGTTAGATCCATTTGAAAAAGCCCAAGTTAAAAAAGATACAGCTTCTCTTTGGAGTCTTCTGCACTGTCTTTCTGTCTTGCCATACTATGCAGGTGAAACAAATAATCTGAATTGACATTAGTGAAATTAGCTGATTTTTTAAATCTTCAATTACATTCTCTGTTAAACATCTAATTTCTTCTTTGTGGGCACAGATTTATGTGATTCAGCCTATTCTCCTGGTGATAAAATATTTTCTAATCTGAAGGTTAATACTGCTGCCCTCTTGCTATATTTTCCCAGCTAATTTCCCTTTTTAACAGCAAGCTGGAAGGAACAGACTCTTTTTTCCAGTTTATATTTGATTTTCTTAATCAGGTGCTTTATCATTCACTCAGCAGTTTAAATACTTCACAACACCAGGGAAACCTCATAACATAAGGAGTCCATTTACACCATAAGCAGAAGTAAAAAGGGTTACACACATTTCCTTAAATCCAAATGCACAAGCCACTACTCTCTTCAGACCTCTAAGTTATCAATATGAATTTCATGATACATGAAGCATTCTTCAATTTAGGCAGCGGGGAACTGTGGATATATTCATGCAGTTTACTACTGCAATATCACATCCAAACCTCAGACCACTTATTTCTAGTCCCCTAGATGGTCTTAAAAAAACCCAAAAAACCAAAAAAACCCAACAACCCCAAAAAGCAAAAAACAAATCCAACATTTTTTTAACTCTATGAAGTGTTAGGAGTCTGTTAAACTTTGTAGCTAAGCCCAGATGGACAAAAGAGCAACCAAACACTCAACTATAGGTTACAGAACATATATTATCTTTACTAGTCACAGGGAACACCTTGAGCAGTGTGTTTTTAAGGCACTCCAAAAAAATTATGGAGTGGAGAAACACAGCTCATACAAGGATTTTTTTGACCGAACTCACTTGATGACAAATGAGAAAGCCCAGGCCAAGGACCACACATGGCAAGAACAATAATTTCAAATCAATTATTTCATTCTTAGTGCACTTCTCTTCACGATCAATCTCGTATTTTCTTCAGCTCTCCAGCAGTTGCTGCTTGCTTCCCCTCCTCTCCTGCCCAGCTGCTAGGAACAGAAGCCTTTGTGCTCTCTAAACCTCTTGACCCAAGAAGAGAGGCCCTTCATGGATATCCACAAGGCCCTCTCATTCTCCTCCTCCAGTCCCCCTGACAGTCTGTGGTGCCACAAGCACTCAACGGCCAGCCCTGCTCCCTGCTTGGGTCTCACTTTCCAGAATCCCCATCTCAAAAAAGAGCTATCAATCAGTTGTGGAGCCCTTAACACAGCAGGCCTCTGACCTAAACTGGTACAGCTTAATTGGGGTATGTGATTAAATACCAGTCACTGGTCATAGCCAGTGTTATGACCCCTGCAGAGAGCTAAAGCCTCTGCCTGAAGCAGGGAAAGCAAAGGAAGAAAAGGCAAGCAGCAATGCCATTTCCTTCCCTTGCAATGAATGACCCACAGAGAGTGGGCATCACCTGACATTCCTGCTGTGGTCACAGGAATGTCCTTCACAACCGGTTGTTCCTTGCAAGAGAGGGAGGCTATTTGGCTCACACATCCCATGGTGTCTCTGATTCAGTGGAAACACACTTGCAACTTTTACACGGTTCAGTAGTCCCCTCACATCACCAGAGTATCAATACTTTTCATAGGCTGCTATTTAAGTTAGTCCTGTATCAGACTCAAATTTCAGTGCTATTATCTTATTCAGTACAAAGAAATGATGACAAAGAAATGCTATCTGATGCAACACAGAAAAATCTATGCAAACAGCATCCAGTCTTCCAAGGCTAACATTAACTTCCTAGCCGCAGGCTTTCCTTCTTTCACAATGTCCTTCACTATCGACAATGTAATATACCTCATAAAAAAAAGAATTATATACGGTACTTTTTTTTTTTCACTGAGAAGCTGGTCTGGGTGTGTTAGCTATTACAAGACCACATAAGCCACACTTGCAAATACAAAACCTTCATAATACTTGAATTGCTGCCACAAATCACCTGCCATTTTTTTACACCACTGTGTTAAAAAATAGTGTTTCTCCTTCCTTTTTCACTTTTGTCTTAACATTTAAAGGCTACATCAAGTTTATGGTTTTCTTGCCCGGTTAAGCACAGAAAGCAGTAGCCATGTGCCTTTGGAAGCTGGATAAAGGCCATTCTGCCTTTTACTGAAAAAACAAACACTGCAGAAAAGGCAATTAAAACTAACAAAACTTGTAGTGATTATTTTCTTAAACCCACTATCAATATCAATTGACTAGATACAGAGCTTTTGGACTTGAATACTGCGCCTAGTCAGTAAAGTGGGGTGATTTTTTGTGATTTCTGATGATTTTCTAAAAGAGATGTTACAGAGATTTAAATTAAGTACAGGCAGCTGCGTCAGAGTGTTATGGGTTGAAAAGTAATTTTTTCCCTGCAAGGAACTTGACAGCTTCCTTCGGGTATGAGAGAACCAATTAGCTGGCTAGTTCTAAGATGGACACTGTTTAGCCACTTAAGAGGCTGAATACGCCTCTGTGATTCACATTTAACAAAGGAGAAACCTGGGAAACACTCCTGCTTCCATCTTCTGAACAGGTAACAGGGTGTGTCCGTGCAGCCTGACGGGGCTGGCTGGGCCTGGGCCAGGTCTGGTGCCAGGCCAGGGGGACTCTGCCGGCTCCACGGGGCTGGGCCGGGCAAGGCCCACTTGGCCAGGCCAGGCGTGGCTGAGATCCTGCCGCAGCTGAGTCCTGGCCCAGCTGCTGAGATCCTGCCTTTCCTGCCTCCCCTCTCCCTGGTAAAAGTTTGCAGCAGTTTCGGCCGCTGCCCAGCACAGATTCTGTGACCAACAGCAGAGCCCAGGAGAGATACTGACTCTCTCAGTGCATAGATGAAACTTACAGACATCAATCCTCTCTTGAGGAAGAGTGACGACACGTGACGAAACCAACACGGAGACACCAAGGTTAGTGAAGGAGAACCAAAGTCCAGAGGGAAGGGAAAGAGGAGATGCTTTAAGCTGAATTTCTTTTGTAAGGCCATGGTGATGGACTATGATATATTAGACTATTCCTTGTAACTCATGAATGCAATTGAGAGGATGCAGCATTCTAACTGCAACGTGAGCAAAGGCACCCGTGCTGAAGCAAGGAGATGTTGAAGTAGCTGTATTCTAATGATAAACTTGAACAGAGAGAGATAGGGAACCATGCCACAGAGATGAGAGAGATGAGAATGCTGGCCCCAGGGATAGAAGGCTCCCAGAGGTAGGAGAAGAGAACCCTTGCCCCAGGAATAGAAGAAGAGAGCCCTTGCTCCAGGGATAGGAGAAACCTTGCTTCCAGAGAGAGTTAAGAGAAGATCCTTTGCTTTTCTACCAGAACAGCTCATCCTTAAAATAGTACCCCATGAGACAGAGATGAGCCCTTGAAAGCAGTTGCCAGAAGAACTGTATTTCGAGGGAAGGGACTTTCACATTGTGAACAGATTTCCTTTCCGGGTGGCTGACTTTCTGTGATATGAAAGCCATGTTTCCTTGTGGAAAAGTCTCCATGGCATGGCAGGAGAGACTCCTCTCCGTAACTGAACTAAAGTAAGACTATTTTAGAAGCAGTAAACTAACTGAAAGTCACAGGTTTTTTCTCTTTACGTTGTTGGTGGGAAAGAGGAAATGAGATGGGGGTAGAAGAAGTGTCTGAAGGTTTATTCTTGTTCTTATAATTTTCCTTTTAGTTCTGTTATTAAAACTGTCTTTAAAAGGTATAAAGTTTTGAGCCTGCTTTGCATTTCTCCTAATCCTTATCTCACAGCAAAAAATGAGTAAAAATTTTAGTGGGTGCACTGGTGTTCGCCCAAAATACTCAACCTACTACATTAAGTTGGTGTCATGTGAGGATGGCAAACTAAAACCACTACACAGAGCTATATTGACACTCCAGATCCTAAATGCTCTATAGGAGTTTAAGTTCCATATAGAAAAAAATAACCAAGTCTCTTTTAAAATGATAAATTTTAAAAAACCCAAACAGAACAAACAACTCTGTCCAGCAATCTCTTTTATCTACAACTACTGGGCGTGAGAGAGGCAGACCAGATAACTTATTAGAAGTCTATTTCATCATCATTATGCCTTTAAAGAGGAAACAAAAGTGATACTTATAATCAAAATAAGATTAAAAACTGGTTTAAGAAAGGCTATAGGTATATATCAGTTCACCTTTTGGTATGTAAAAAGATGCAGAATATTAACCACAGATGGAAAAGCCAATTAAGCTACTATTCAGTTAAAAAGACATTGGAATCTGTGTATGTCTGATTATGTTAGAGTATTTTAAGTGTTTCAATTCGTTTATTTTTTATCAACACACTTAACAACAATAATTTATGCACAGATAAATAAAATATCTGGCAAGCACATCTGTTTCAATTAAACTGATTAGAGTTTTCTAATAAACAAATGTCTTAAAATAGTAGTATAAGTAATACACCAAAACACAGTAATCTGGAAGTACTCTTTTACATTCCAGGGGGTCAGTTTATGGATCAATCACTTTTGTGTCATCTTGGATCATTTGTGTAACCACACATCACAGAAATATACCTTATTTAGAACAAAAAGTAACCTAATTTAGAGAGACAGATAAAAAAACTGTTTCTGTTAAGAAACTAGTCTGATTATCCTTTCTTCAGCTGCCCAACAAAAGATTAGGTTTATTTGATCTAAACTACCTTGCCTTTCAACCACAAAAATCCTACCAGCAGGTAGCTTCCTCTTAGACTGCTCCTTTCTAGTGCTACACATGTCTGAATTTAAAAGGTGATTTTCCCTCCTGGTCTGCTGACTCTTACAAATCACTGCTCCTCAGTTACTCTCAGCGGGGCACCCCTTTGAAAGGGTGTGGCTGCTTTCTCACAGCACTGGCACAGCCAAGGGAGCAGAGAGAGGTGTTCTCAGCAGGACCGGCTGAGTGAGGTACATCCTCACTGGCACCTCATCAGCTTACATGTGACTAATTTACACTACATCTACAGACAAATGCTCAATGTAAAGGTCACTCACACCGATCAAGTCAGGACCACAATCTCCCTCAAGAACTCTTTCAGCAGCAACAATTGCAGCAGCAGTGTAGAAACAGATAAAATATTCTTGCACAGGATGTCTTTTTTCAATACAAAT
Source organism: Chaetops frenatus (assembly GCA_013400775.1). Lineage (NCBI taxonomy): Eukaryota > Metazoa > Chordata > Aves > Passeriformes > Picathartidae > Chaetops > Chaetops frenatus. The sequence goes on along the minus strand of VZTR01027126.1, from coordinate 333,797 downwards.
ATTGACAGATATTCCTTGTGGAGGAGACATAATTTAAATTGTGTAGTAGAGATCTGCTCTGCTGAGTGAGCTTTGAGACCTCCATCAATACCCACTAACCTCTATTTTACTCATGTTATAAGGCCTATAAGCTTTTAATTTATGACAGGGAAATGACAAATTGATTTTCCAGTTATTAATCCCAGTGACAGAGCCAGTTCCTAAAGCCTTCCCATTCCCTCTGAGTACAAAAGGGCACAGGGCATTCAATCTAAGGGTTTCAATTGCCTCATCAGGCCTTTCTGAATTTCTATTCACCAAACCAGGGTGCACATGTGGGGTGCCACAAAGAAGCCTTGAGCAATAAGTATTTCTCCCTGAAAATAGAACATAAATAGGAGACACTGTGTTCCCTGGCTGTCAGCTCACCTGCCTGCTGAACACACAGGAGGACCTAAAAACAGGCCAGGTCCTTGGAAGTGAGCATTGTCCTACTGGCACAAAGAAGAGATGAAACTTCTTGCAAATGCATTCCTGGTGCTATATTTCAGCTGTGCAACTGGAGGTTCAGCAGCAATTTAAAATAAGGGAATCTACCACAGGATGGAAGGGCATAGCAAAAAAAGCCCAAAGGGAAAGGGAAAGGTGTTGGCAGTCACACAAATTCAAGAGCAAAACAATTGCAGGGTTTAACTGCCTTGTTCCTGCTGAGCAAGCAAGTCTGAAGGGACACTTTCACCTATTTCCTTCCATTGCCTAGCCCTGAGAAAGGGCAAACTGCACATTTTAAGGGATGCTTGTGTCACATGTATCCCTGCCAGCCACTCTGGGTTGTACTACCGTTAGCAAATGCCTGTGCCAACAGTGACTGCCTGCTTCTTGGGCTGCTGCTCCAGGAGCTGACAAACATGGGAGCAGCAACACAGCCTGACAGGGGCCATGAGGAGCTGGGGAGGCACTCGAGGATCCCCCAGCATCACTCCTTTCAGCACAGCTCTGGGGCCCATCCCGTCTGATGAACCTCCGCCACCTGCAAGTGCAGCAGTGAAGAGAACAGCCAGGCACAACGCCAGCTCCTCTCCCTGCCCTGAGACACAGCCTGCATTCACCAGGGACTTCCTTTTAATTTCAAGCTATTTAGCACAAGTTAGCTTATCTCTCTCTGTGTCCTTCCTCTGCACAAGCAGGTCCCTGAGCATGATGCCCTGACCTTGAAATTACTGACAGGGCTGCTGCTGTACCCTCACAGGGCTTCAAGGGCTCCTCAGAGCTTGCTGCCTGCAAGGAAGAGTTCAGTGGGGCCAGTTTCTCTCCACCACCCAGGGGTGGTGCCTGCTGGGCAGGGTCAAGGCTGGTAGGGCCAGCACTGCTTGTTCCTTCGATGCCCACCTTGAAGGAAAACACCTTTAAAGAGGAAACAAAAAAGCCCTTTGTAAAGGGCTTTAAGGTTAGATTGCATTCTGCAGAAAAAGTTTTAGAGGAGCAACACCCCGGGGAATATGCCAGCAACATCCTGGGAAGGGTGCTTGGGTGTGGATGCCCAGCACAGTGCAAGCTGCCTGTCTCCCTGTGGAGCCCAGAGCTCTCCTCATGTCAGATGCATTTAAATGAATCCTCTGGGGAGTGAGCCACGGTGGATGGGCCACTGCTTAGAGAAAACAGCAATAATGCAGCTATTCATTTATTTGTTAAGAGAATCGTAAAAATGACAGCATCTACTTTATATCCACCCAGCTCCTCAGCGTGCACCAGGGACTGAATCACCAAAATCTCTGACAGCTGCTTTGTTCAGTGAAAATCAAACTACAAAGAAAGGGCCAGGACTCCTTCATCAATCAATTATAAGCACAGTCTTTCAAGATAGCTACAGAGAGAGGTGTGAGGAAGGGGTGTTGGGAGAACAACTAGCAACAGCTCTCGTTTTCATTCCTCCTGCTCCAAGAAGTGTCAGAACTCATTCTCCACAAAAGAAATATTTGTCCACCAAGTCTCCCATGCATGCAGCAAAAAACAATACATGAAAGTGAATTTCTAATGCCAGTTCTGGCCAAAAAAATGAAGTACTGACTAACAGCAGTTGTTAGAAAACATGCTCCAGCTGGCACAAAACAGTAGTTGGATGAACTGTCATATTTTGACAATTCATACAAGGAACCTCTTGCATGAATTTCAAAAGATCTCCAGAGAAAATGAATACTTGAGAGATGGGGAGAAAAGACATTTGTTGTCTTACTGTGTGTTATTTTATTATTGAAAAATGTTGAGCTGTCATAGACATATTAACTGTAGATGAAAGATGATATAAGGAAAAGAAAGTTAAAATGTCTCCCTAATAAGATTTTTTCTTCCTTCTTGCTTAACACAGCCTTCAGTTCAGCTAGGCAGATGCTACTTTTCCTGACTTTCCTCCCTTTAGATTTCAGCACTACTGCACATAGCCAAAATACCATCTAGTTGTTAAACAAGAAACGTTGCAAACGTATATGGGGTCACAGCATCTGCCATTTTATATGGAGCAGTTCTATTAATGTGGTGTGAGTAACTGACGTTAATTGAAGCTTTGCCCCATTCCATTCACAATGCTACTTCCAAACTAGCTAGAATACCTGTAAGATTGCAAAGAGAATGTGTTTGAATTAAGATGATACATCACTCTCCCAGTATCTTTACTGAGAAAGCATTGATTTAGTTTTCTTCTGGGATGAAGTAGCATTCTCCTTGTTCCTCTCCTGACTTTATCTCACCTCTGAGCAGGATCTGGCTGTAACAATCAGTTTGTGTCCATATATCTCACAATGCCACACTGAGCCAGGGATCACAACAGCTTTATCAATCTGAGGATGTCAGTAGTAGTCTGATTTGTTGTAGAATTATCAAGCAAGTAGTCATGGGATGCTAACTGTAATATGAATTCATCTGGCTGGTGCCCTCTTTCTTTCCATCTTCCTTTTGGTTTGATGTTCAGACTCACTGAGTCTCATGGCAGCAGTGCCTACCTGGTACCCAGCTGACATGAATGAAATGGTGCATACAACCAGGGAAGAAAATTTAATCATCTGACACCTTGCTGAGCAACTGCTGTGCCACTGAGCCTCAAATGTGCAGCAGTAATGACCCCAAATTATCCCACAGTAAAATTAGTCCAATGCATTTTTTATTTTTTTAGTCAGCAAACCAAATTCAGGAAATTAGGAGCTCATCACAGGTGACATTCCATTAGAAAGTGTAAAAAAAAAAAAACCAACATCCTTGTCAAATTAGTTTTCTGAAGACATAGAGCTGAGTGAAATTATTAATAAGTTGTTAATAGAGGCCATCCTGTGGATTAAGCTTTTAGTACCTATTAAATCAAAGCTGTGAATAATTATGCATCCTCGTAGGTGTGTGTTCCTCCTCTGCTGAACTCACCTTTTCTAGATGTTTTTAAGCACAATAGTTACTAGGTAGCCAAATTTGCTCTCATCCTGAGTTTTAGTACCAGTTGACTTTGCCATCCAAACACCGCTATTTCCTAAATTTTAGGGGGGCAAAAAACCCCCTGTAAATTATATTACCTGAGAGAGGTATGTCAGTACTTTGCCCAGTGCGGGTTCAGAGCATCCAAGGAGTTCAGCTGCTACTGGACAGTGTGGCAAAGAGACACAAAGCCAGCACAGTAATATAAGAACAGTTAAAAAGAAAAAGCCAACCCCAACAGTCCGGCATGGCAACCTTAGGCCTGTTATTCTCGTGAAATGGGATTTTCTTTCAAAGCAGAGTTGACGTGGGTTGAATTGCATTTGATTTTTGCTCCAATCAGTAGCACATCCCACAGCTGCCACCACACCCTGCCAGGATCATGCTCCGGGTGCAGGGTTGTTGGCTGGACAAGGGAGAGGGAGAGGTGGGGGCAGAAAGAGGTGTGGCAGCTGCATGAAGGACTGGAGGGGCAGCTGTCACCTGGAACACCTCTTACACAAGCTTATAAGATTTTCTGCAGTGGACAATTGATTTCTTATAGAATACCTGTACAGAAGAGAAAATTAACATTCAGCCAGCCAGGACAAGAAATGAAATATGTGGCTGGGTGCAGTTAATCATGTAAGCCTCAGGACAGAGATCCATCAGATCTGCAAATGGGAGATTAATACCCTACCATAAGTCCACATATGCAGAATGCATTAAAATTTGTTCTAGCCACAGGAAACAGTCTGAGTGTACCTCATGAGAGCAAAAGGATATAAAAAAATTGGAGATTTAAAGTTGCTTCCTGCCTCACAGGTTGAATTCCCAGATAATTTTGGCTTCACTTGTGATTTTTACTCTTTATTTTCTGAAAGACAGGTGGATTTTGCATCTCTGGGATGACTGATGATTATTTAATGCTTGGATTAATACAAATCTAAAAATTCTTTTGACAAAATAGAAAAAAATTCTTGTGAATGCACCACTCTAGTATTTTGTTGTGCCAGGGACTATCTTTCGGGATTGCCGAGTGTGTTTTCAAAGATACCATCAGGTAATGTTCCTGCCAGAACTACCAGAGAGAGTCTGTCAGAATTTTTAATTCTGAGCAAAAGAGAAGAAAACTTAGTTTGGCAGAGGAAGAAAGACATCACATCACATATCAATTTACTCACTCTTTCAATCAGAGAATTCTCCAGTAGCAGAACACAGAGAAAGTGTAATTAGGACAACTAATATTGCCCCACTCCAGCAATGCCAACCAGTTAATTGGATGGGTCCCATCAGATGATTAGGCAAACAAAGTTTTGATAGAAGTTTTATTGAGCACTCTGTAACCAGTCACACTGGGAGCAGTAAGGAAACTGACAGAAGAACACTCTAGTAGTAAAATGCTGCTGGGTTTTATTTCTGCTTATGACTTATTGTGTGATTTTGGATTAACCACTAATCAGAAGACTGGGTCCTGGGACAAGAGTACTCACCAAGAGCTTAGATGGTCTAACTTTGTCCTTCTCCTCACTCTGCTGAGTCCCTGCACGACCCTCACAGAGCCATGTAGATCGATGGCCAGTAATCAGCCACTGAAAGGAACTGTCCACCCTGTCATGCACAGAGCAGCTCGGAACAGAAATCCAGCTCCCTGGGAAGTTCACTAATAAACATTCTGGCAGCTATAAGCTGGAAGTATGCAGAGGAATAGAAGTTTTAGGAAGTTGTGCTCTTAGTCTTGGGCTATGCCTACAGGCTCTGCTGCACATTCACAGGTCGGTCCTCTGTGCACTGCAAATCTCCACAGGCAGGAAGGTTCTGCACAGTGATAGTAAGGGGTGTTCCAGCCCAAAATGTATGGCTTCCGGGGCTACTGACCTTTGATTAAATTTAATTTAATTAAACTAAAGGCTACTACCCTTTAATTTAAATTTTTTTTTAATTTTAAATTGCAAAGCTAGAAAAAGCAAATTATTCCTGCATCTCTTCAAGATTCTCCAGAAATCTCAAGGTGCATGTCCTAAATTACACCTAGTGAGGAAGAAAACAGTTTAGACTTGTCCTGAGTGAATATTGTTTTTTCTGTAACACCTCGTCAAATTACTGCCTTTCCTTGCAAAACAGATGGTTGGAATATGGTAGAATTTGGTCTTGTGCAATCAGCTAAAATCATCATAAATAATTTCTGCTGAGATGCAGTACATTTATCTCCATGTGATGCTGTCAGATGGAATCAGTGCTCTCAGGTTTTAAGAACAAAGCCTTCCCTTAGAATAGTATTACTGAGAAACTGAAAGAGTTTAGGAAGAAGTAATAAAGGATAAATTAAAAATCATTCTTGCAACTTCTGAGAAAACCAAGTAAGGGAAAAAAGATTGTACTACTGTTGCTTCCAAAATGAAATTGGTGTGTCCTCATCACTCAAGCAGATACAACAGCTAGGAGCAGATATTGTATGCCAGTGGAAAGAATATATATTGCACACATAAAAGGCTGCAACATAAATTTGAAGAAATATGGGGCTCCTTCATATAGGTAGGTCAAACTTTTCCCTCAAGCAGATAATTACAGGCTTGGGGTGAGTAAATCTTATTAGCCTCTCAGCACCTTATCTCCCCGCATAGAGACTGGTAGTAGATATATAGTAGATATATTCTACTGCAGTCACTTTCTGGATTGCAGGTTAGATATTGCCTTGTGCACTCCAGTCCTAACTATGGCCATCGTACTTCACAGTGGAATGGCCATGGATAGCCTATAAACAGGTCATACTAGAGAACAGAGGAAAGCACATTCCCAGATTTTGGAAGGGATAGTGGTTAGAAAAGGAGATGGAAAGCAAAAAGTTCAGTGCACAGCTCCTCTCTTTGTAATATTGGTGAATTTCAACATACCACTCAAATATAACACTCTGGGACCTTGTTTTTGAGGGGGTAGAGCAGGCTGGGGAAGCCCAGGTCATGAGGCACCTCCATAGAGATGGAAATAACCTCAGGCTGGGCTGGGCTGAAATGGAACTACTGGTCCCTGGGGCAGCTGGTAAGGCTTACTAGTGCCCTCAGATGCTGCCAGCATGGATATTTTACCATGAAATGTTTTACTTGTGTTGCCAGTATTACACCAAAACCTCAGGCAGGTAGTTGCAGCCTCTTGAGGATAATATATTCATTCTACTCACTGTGTCGTCCTCTGTGGAAGAAGAAAGGGGACGTGTCTCTCATGACCCACGTCAAGTTCCAAGCAGAGTAACCAGGAGGAAGAGAAGGGCTCCTTGCTGGGTGATCCAAAGGGCTCAGACCTTTCATTAAGAAAAAGGAAGCCAAGAAAGAAAAGCCCATTAGGTATGATGTAGCTGTTTGCAGGTCACACATCAAGTGCAAAGAACTTAAGCAGCTTTATTGATCATATGCAATAAGCACCAATTTTCAACCACTTCTCAGTTGGCTCTTCCTTCCTGGTACATGCATGCACAGGGACACAGGAGAGTCATTGCTTTACAGTGCAAAATCATCATCACCTAAAAAATTTGTCAAGTTTCATCTTACACTGATTTCTAAGTTTTCTTTCACCTTTCAGTTCCCCAGTTTGGAGATTTTTTTAAGTTCCTCTAGCATAAGGAGATCTCATACATGGAACAGGCAAACATGCACCCAACTTGTGTTTAACAGCCCAATGCAACTCAAAGATGCTTTTGTTGATCCAAATACTACAGTGACCCAGAACAGGTGAATTCAGTACAAACATGCACTAACTCTGCAAGACCATGATGACATTAGAGGCGTAAAGGGAAACAGTTTCTGAAATAACACACAAGATCAATTGAGCAAAGTGGAAATTTGCAAGCTTTGAAAGTACAGATTTTCCCTGTGAATGTTTGAGTTTTCTGAAGATATCAGGATCTTGGTCTCATTTTTTGAGATCCTCATAGGAAAGGTAGGATTTAACTGTTTGGGAATACAGGCAGGAAAAACTTGTGATTTGCTTGATGGAAAAAAAAAATAAACCTCTGGATTTCTGATTTCTCTACAGAAGCCACAAAAAAAGAGACACATATAAGAGAATAATAACATAGAATGTAAATGGCTGAAGTTTTGGGGAAAGCACTGCTTTGATTTTGTAAAAACTCCCCCTAGCCCTACTTCCCACTTCCAACAAAGAAAAACTGGAAGATTTCAGAGGGACTAGTCAGAAGCTTAAACACCAGGTGTTAGTTGTGCCCTATCTCGTTCTCAGTGCAATCTCATTTTTAGCACACTCTTGTAACTGAGTAACTATAGCACAACCAAGGGAAAAATAACCACTCTTATGCAAGACCTGGAACCCTTACTTCTTGCTTAGAGCAATAATCTTCAAGATACAAATGGACTTCTTGCTGTATTGTAACATTCTTGAGTGGCTAGAATATTAATATCCCTAATGGCTCAATTAAACCTGGTCTCTATGGTAAGTTACAGTGCAATACCTAATTACCCCTTAATGTTTAGAATGTGGTTACACAGAAGATTGGGCCAGTGATTTGTGCAGGGATGTAGCAAACCTGGTGTCCTGCTTGCAGCTGTCATTGATGAAGTCATAGGTAACCATGGAATAATCTTTATATCGGCTTTTCCTCCTTAATATCAAGACACATCTTTCCGCAGCCCCTGATAATGTTGGTTGTGGAAAATAATGTAGGGTTTCATTAAACAGTTATAATAGCTGCTAAAAGCAGTGATTTTTTCCCTACAAATGTGCTTCACTTTGATGCTACTATAAAATAATAAATAAAAGAAGAATATTAATAAAAAATGAGCCCCTGAAGTCAGCTGGTTTTCAAAACCATGTGTGTTTTGCCTGATCTGAGATGCCTGATGAGTATCGATATCCCCGTTATAAAACATCTGTACCCAGTGACTCTCCAAAAGGGGGAATGATTTAATAACCTGATCACAGATCATGGATTTCCCCCAGAGAACTCCAGGGTTCCCTTACCCCAATCAGACCCAGCTGCATGCAGATGTCACTCATTCAGTGCTACCAGAGAGCCAAGACCTTGGATTGCAACCCTGTGAAAACTTCACATAAGCCTTAAAATCTGACCTGCTTCCCACCTCTGTTCCCATGGCAAAATAATCTGAGAGAGACTCACTGAGGTGCATTTATCTCCCTAATTCTTCAGTCACAGAACTTCAAATTAAATCTCTTCAACTAACCTGACCAGCCTTACCTGGGAATCAGCATCACAGCAATCAATTGCAGCACCCCAAATTCCCTGGCACTTCTCACATTCCAAAAAATGTCCCTTCACATTGCATTCTTCAGAAGTCCTGCCTACCTTCAGCATCAGCTAAGTGGAAGTGTTCTCTCTGGCACCAATATATGCAGTAAATTGAAATAAAAAATGAGGTTGGACATCTGAGCAGAGAAGACAAGGCAGTCCAGGCACCTGAACCTCCCCTCAGCAGCAGGAGGTCAATAAGAGATAACACAAAAAATTGAAAGTTTTTCCTCTATTTTTGAAGAATGGAATGGATTCTGTTCAATTCATTTTAACCTTAGAACTATTTTATCCCATATTTTTTAGGGTTAATTTTGGAACTTCATCTCAAATGATTTGCTTGGGCTATTGGTCTGAACTTGAAAACAAGAAGATTGTATCAGAAGTTATGAATCTTTCCCTATTAAGTTATATTCCATGAAAGATGCTGGGTAAAAGGTTTTTGTATAGCCAAGAGGCTACTCTTCACAGTGAGGAATGATTTGATTTAAGCATCAGCTATAGGCTAGGAAAAGGAGAGACCTTTCCTCTTCCACCTTCAGGGCATTTTACATCCAGAAAGATAATAATAAGAGACCATTTCAGCTAAATAAATGCTTCTTGTGCAGCAAGGGTAATGCAAACATAGACCACACTCTAGCCCTTTTACAAAACAAGGGGGTTTCTCCATCTCCAAAATAATTCAATTTAAGCCAAAAGGCACTGAGAAAATTTGTCTCTTTCTTTTTAGATATGCTAACTTCCAATTCCAGTTGTTTGTATCAGGGTACTCTGTCACTTGTCAAAAGCAACACTAACCTTTAAAAAAAAATTAATGGATTGGCAGCTGGAAGCTGACAACTCCATTTTTAGTAGCCAGATGTATGGTGAGGTACAAGAGAGGTTTCTTTGATATTCCTGCCTGAAGACATATCCAGGGCCAAATCCTGGCCCAAGGTGCTCCATCACAACAAGAAACATGCACCTGAAGAGAACATTTGACATTTCTGTTTTTTAAACTTGTGCAAAAGTATCTCCTAAGGGGATGTGAAATTCAGTCAGTTCACCAGGAGTTTTGGAAAAAAAAAAATAGAAAATGGCTCATGTGCGCTGAAGTCAAGCCTTAAGGCTACAAATTCATTAAATAAAATATTTATGTATTATTTTAATGAAAAATACCTCTTTAATAGAACAATCGTGCATATTCACATAAAAATAGAACAACAAGAAAAGCTGTCTACGTGGGTCACTTAAAACAAACAGGATTTCCTCCCTTTTTTGTCTTTTCTGGAAGAAAGAAGACATATCCCCAGCAATTAACAGATGCAATTTTCTAAAGGTTCATGTAGTGCAGAAATGTAAATGAAATTTTAAAAAAACACTCAAGCCTTCTTTAACCAACAAATGCTCCTCCACGTAACCAAATAATGTTTATTGCTACCTTTGGATATTGCTTGATTACTCAGCTCTCTCACTGTTCTGAACTGTATTATTTGCAGTTTCTCAAAATCTGAGGTGACAGACCAACACGTACCTGTCCTCTGGATTTCAAAGTTGCAACAGATGCGTAAGATAATAAGTGAGATCAACATGTGCTTTCAGCTGAATCTATGTCTAAAAGATATCTCAAAATCACTCATGTTTGTTTATGTGGAAATCAAAAGTCAACATTAGTAGTATTTCTGGCTCTGATTTCTATCAGCCATCAATAGAGTAGTTACTAGTAATTATTTACAATAATGTGTTTAGAAACAGCCACCATTAAGATCTGGATTTTCCAGTCTCTGGGAAAGCCTGACATTTCAGAAAAGGTTATTCCAGTTCTAAGAAAAAGGTAGCGATTTTCCACAGAAAGGATATTACAACATTAAAATCTGGATTTTCCAGTCTCTGGGAAAGCCTGACATTTCAGAAAAGGTTATTCCAGTTCTAAGTAAAAGGTAGCAATTTTCCACAGGAAGGATAATATGCAGTTATCTTTCCACTATTAAGAAAAAGAAGGACTAAACTATTCAGAACCAAGGCAACTTCATTTCATTAAAATAAAAAAAATCTTCCAGAGAACTGACTGCACCAGGTAAGGGAACAGCTGTAGATTTCTCCTGTGAACCAGAGGCAGGCTAAAGCCATCCCTGGGAAGAGGCAGATCCAACACTGCAGGACCCTCAAGCCAAACACCTTGACCTTGCAAAAGAGCTCTCAGGACCCTGCCTTTGGGAAGTCTTGGCTGGCTGTGACCAGCAGGGTCTGTCCAGCCTGAAGTCCAGCTGGAAGTGTAAACTCCAGAGGCCCTTGACAAAGGATTGCTGAGCTCCTAGCTCCACAGAAACTTTTGGTTTTTGTTTTTTGGAGGGTATCCTTCCAGCCCTGACTACCCTCCAGTATGAAAACTGGAAGGAAAAGATCTCTTAAGAATTCCCTCTCAAATTCACAACTGATCCTCATAGTCACGCTAAGAGTACTCACACCTATTAGAAGTTTTCATTTTTCCCCTCTTCCCATCCACAAACATACTCAGTCACCCATGAAAGTGCAAAAACCACATTATATTGAGGTGACCAAGCAACATCAAACCCAACAAACAGCCCAAGAAAATGCTTTGTGAATAATCCATGCTCGTACAAATCATTACCTAAATGAAATTTAGTAGTAAAATTCAAATTCTGTTTATGGTCCTGATGGAGAGGCAGAGGGCAAGCTCTGTTCATGCAGTTTCTTGCTCTGAGTAGTTGGTGAGCTTTTTTTACATTAATGGGTGGATGTACTCCAGGGGTTTTCTTTCACTAACCTTTCCTACAGTATGAAAAAGTTCACTGACAGTCTGTCAAGTTTACCTTTTTCAGCTGGAAAATATATTTAATAATGCATTATGTTACAACGATTTTATGTCATATTGAAAGCCTGATGAGTACAAATAAACTACAGCGTGTGTGTGTCACAAAAACTGCTGGATTGCTACAGAGAGGGAATTTGCATTTAGGGGGCTGTAGCAGACCTTTGTAAAGTGAATTCAGCCTGGAGCACAGGAGTGATCAACAATGCTGACTGGCAGGTGCTTGATGAGTAAATTTGGGAATAGTATACACTTCCTGTACATAAAGCATGTGTCTGTAAGAAAACTGTATTAACTCAACCACTGGGTTATCCTTCTGACCCTACTTTTTTCCTTTTTAAGCCTTGTTTAAAATTTTCTTTTAAAGCCTTTCTGCTAACCACTAAACTTTTCCCCATCTCCTTTTCAACTGGAATATTAACTTTCGATTTAAAAAAACCCAAGTGCATCATAACTGAATTATCAGCAAGTAGGTAAGTCACAGCCCCATTCTTTTTCTACTGACACGGTAGTTCTTCTGCCAAACATGACCCATAAAGATTTATTGATGCAAGGAGAGTCTGTGCTAAGTCTGGGAGATGTGGTCTGAACAGCAGACCTTGGATTTGGAGGAAGAGGAACACAGAACACCCAAATTGCAATTTGATCAAGACATTGCAGTAGGGAAATATTAACTAGGTATAATGTGCTGCTGCTCATTACAGGAAAAGAAATAATCCACATTTTCCATACAAAGAGCATTAAAATAAACCAATTAAGATGACCAAGCTTATAATAACTAATACAGTTTAAAAATGTACTGCCATCTAATGCATACTACTGCATCTCAGGTGCTCTGCAGCTGCTGAAGACCTGTCCAGTAAGACACCACAAAGCAGCCATGATTCACTGATAAAGAGCTCAGGGCCTCAATTACAGACCAGGCTAGGAATGGCTTAATGTTGTTACTCATCTGTGTGCGCACAGGAAACCTTTAAAAAATCTAACTACAGACTGAGTTTTGCTGTAATAATCTTTTACAGCACAATTAAGCACCTCCGTGGCCAACACAGGGAAAACAAAGGACTGAGTGTTAGTAATTGAACAGCTCTTAACTCTGGTTCAGAGCCTCAGAAGCTGAGGCTGCTGGCAGGACCACATCAAGGGATGCACTTCTCTGGCTTGCCCAGCCTGCAGCTTAGCTAAACAGGGGGGAAAAAGCCCTGCAGCAGCAAAGCTCTATGTACAAACACATCTTCTGAATTTTGGATGCTTGTGCTTTGTACCAGCTTTTAGGTGTTTTAGGACAACAGCAGGAAAAGGAGTATTGGGGTCATGATTTTGTAGGGCTGTGGTGTTTCAACACAGCAATACTTGTCTTTGGACAAATGCATCTGAATTACTGACCAGATATGCAGTGAAAACCAAACGGAGTTATGTCTAGCTGTTTCCTGCAGCAGACAGACCTCTAGACACTGTAGACAGTAGGAAAATGCCAGGTAGAAGTCTGGAGAATTGGTATCCTTTTTACTCAGGCACACTAAAGTACTTCAGGTTGCAGATGTCTGAATTTTTTCTCTGTGTGTGCAGATAAAGTGACCCTTCCACTATTGTCTGGGGTGTTTGTGTGCTGTAGCTTAGAAAAACTTCCAAAAGAATGACTGAGAGATAGAATTAATGTTTGGTACATGTGTCAATTGCGAGCCCTTCCAGTGCCTGCTGCACTGGCCCCTCCTTTAAAGTATTCCTCATCCAAAAGACTTTTGAGCAGTTGCTTACCAGTATGACCATTATATACATAGATATATATATATATACACACACACATACATGTACACACACACACCAGACTATACCAAAATAAGCTGGTTTGTCTGCTATGCCAGTATGGTTCTCCCCTTTCAGACCTGGGGTCCCTGAGCCCATGTATTGCCAATGTTCATCTCTCTGCATGTCTCATATTACCTCTTTGAACTTTGTACTTTCCCCTACTCTGTACCCAGGTAATGTAACCTCTAGAACCACAGTGGCCAGACTTTCAAGCAAAAGAAATAGTTGTTTTGACAGTGTTTTAATAATTCATTACACACACTGACTTCAAACCATTTAGTGCCTTCACCTTGGGTTTCTGCTTTGGTACACAGACACCCAGTTGGAGTCTCATCAGATCCTCAGACTTCCTATATAATTTTAAATATTGGGATTAAAGAAATAAAAAGGAGCAAACCCAGAAACAACCCCCTGCTCTTTATACATGTAAAACCCTTTTTTTGTGCTACATTGACTGCATTCTAAATCAGAACACACACACACAAACTCACACCACTAAGCAGTTACCACTTTAACACATTTAGATTTCAGTGGCCTACAGCCACTGCAAATTTTAATACCAGCTCATATTTTTCTCAACACCTCCATTTTGAATCTGTGTCTTATGCTTTAAGATGTGGCATTCAATGCCCACTTATTTTCATCTCTATATTTCTTGTCAGTGGACAAAAACACATGCAAAAATTCCTCAAACCCTTAAATGCTGGGAAAATGAGTATTTGAAGGTTGAAGTGCACATCTAAATCATTGTGGTCTGCAGGAGGGTTTTCACCCTCAGATCAGGCAGCCTTCACCACCTTTTAAAGACTTCTTTGATCAGGATGAAAAAGGTAGTAATTCACATCTCCTCCCACACTTTCATGCCATGTCAGTACCTCTTGCTCTGGAGACACTAGTAATGAAGTTTAGGGAACATTTATTTTTCGTTTCATATACAGAATCTAAATGCCTCCCTTCCCTGTCAAAGCCATCTACAGTCACACATGACCCGAGCAATTACAACCCTCTGACTGCACTGCAGCACTGAGCTTGGATAGTGGGAATAGAGGAAACTCAGTGCAGTTTCACACACCTACTGTTTATCAGGGGAAAATCAAACTTTTATTCATTGCATTTTAGAGGTCCAAGTTCAGCCAGAGTTAATTTGGGAAGAGTCTTCACTTTGCTCCGCCTGATTTATCTAGATTTGCCCGGGAACCCTCATTCCCTGTATCCCATAATGCTGCTACATAGATCTCCTTCTTTGTGGGGGAAAAAAAAATGCTTTTTGAAGGTGCCCCCCATCCTTCTTCCTCAAAGAGCGTGGGACTATGTCCAGAACAGTCTCACATCCACCACCTGGCACAAACCCACCTTAGGTGCAAGCTGGCCTTGTTTTGCTGCCTGGAACCATTCAGCAATGCCAGCTGCAAAAGGCAGCCATTAAATACTGGTTATTTGGAAGAAAGCAACAGCAGTGGCATAAGACAGCCTTATTTTTCCTTGTTATTATCCTTATTACTATTATTGCTTCTGTGAAAGGAGGGGAATTCTATGCTTTCTGCACAAGTACATGTGCAAGTTAATGTTGGCAAAAGGCTCAATAATGACTCTTCATATAGAAATACAAATCCAGGGGCTTTTTTTTAAAATCAGACTTCACATTTAAAATAACCCACAAACAAAAGAAATAAAATGCAGAAACTTCAGGTAAAACCTGGAGTTTTCTTGTACAATAGAGGCAGAAATCATGAAGTGATGTTTCCCATAGAAACTGTGTCTTGACTATATCATGAAGACAGAGGGAACACCTTTACAAAGGTCAGTACAGCTGCAGAGGCCTTGTCCACCTTTAATAGATGGAATAGTTGTGAAATATTGGAATCCTAAGATGGCATTTTAAAAGCAGAAACTCTTAAAATGTGCCTACCATATCAAAACACAAAATGAATGCTCAGAGGAATCAGATGTAGCCCTACATTTGTGCAACAGACACAAACTGTGAAGAAGTGAGAGCTATGAATTTCCTGCCATTTGCATGGCTAAACCCATTTATTTGCTGCATTAGGCACCTCTGTTAAGCTATAGTGTTGCAGAGTTGCAACAAAAGTGCAGGGTGTTTTGGTACCAGAGAAAATACAAGACATTTGTTATTGGTAGGCAAGCTGCATTATTTCTAGAAATAGAAAAAGGGTGTGATGACTATTTCAATCTAAAACACAGCTGTCTTGGCAGGAATAATAAAAACTACTTCATATTCCCTTTACTGGGAAAGATGCCAATGTGCTTATATTGTCTATTTTCACTGCAGCATTTAATTTTGCTTAAGGTAAAGGACAGCATCTCTGACTACAACTGTGGGGTATTTAGATGTGAAAGTACTGCTCAAGGAAGTTCTGTAAGTGCTGCCAAAATGATGGCCATAAAGCATCTGAGTGAGGCATCAGAAAGTCCTGTCTTCACTCACACAGACATCTCTAAATTGACTATGAGTAAAGATTGTAAAAGGGAAATTGCTTGTCATTCTGTTTTTCAGGTGCTGAATTAAAATAAGAAGCAGTATCTCTGAAGATATCCTGAGTTCTGTAGGATGTTTTGGGTTCCTTGGTGCAATTTTGTTCTGTGTTCTGAGGATCTTAACTGATCCTCAGCATTCCCAAAAGAGAGGGGAGTGATGTAAAGCAGCTGATGCCACCAGCCACCACTATCCCCTGCTGGATGGCACCAGAACAGATCAGTTGCATGACACACAAGAAGGAGCTCCAGCTCAAGTTACTCCTCCTCATGTGTGGGGCAGGATGGCCCAGGTTCTCTCTGCTGATGCAAATTATGCTGCTGTGAAGTTCTGCTCAGGCTTGCATTTGGCCTCTGGAATAAAGGCAACCATTCAACCATCCAACAAGACACAGCCTAAGGTGAGTAGGAAGAGTCAGGTTATCATCATCTGCCTGTCCCACAGAGGAGGAGCTTTCTGGTTTCTCTCTTACATATCCCTAAATGCTGCTACAGCCTTCCTTTTGGGGAAAAACTGGTGAGGTGGGCCAGGCTGAAAAGCTGGCCCATAAGGAGCTGTAAAAACTGGTACAAGCCATGAACTACATGGAAAAAAAATGGACATATAAATTACATACCTCTTATGTGTAAGGATACTAAGTAACCATGGGATTAAATGACCTTTAGTAGAAGATTTTAGAAAAGAAAACAACTTTTACTGTTTGCTTCTTCCCAGAAGTCCCCACTTTGGGTGGTCCAGCCCTGCCTCTGTCAAACAACTTCATCCTACCTTGTGAAAGGGGAATTCTGAGCATTTGGAACAGAGCCAGGGTATGGATGGGGCTCTGAGAGACACAAAAATGAAACAAAATAGCTTTGCAGAAATATATAGAAGGACAGGAAGATACTTTATGCTGATTTTTTGTTTTTCATTTTTCCCCAGGTTTATGTCTATCTAAATCCTTCCCTGCAACAGAGAAATAGCTTTGCTTTTCTTTCCCCAGAACCTGCATTGTTCGAGTAAGAATTTCCCAAAGTGATTACCAAAAGGCCTGTAAGAGAAATGATTACAAATGGCTGAGTTAACTGCTACAGACGGCCTCATCAGTCATCATAATGCGATCTCAGCACCAGGCTCATCAGGACAGGCAACTTGTCATGACAGATGACACCTCTTCGGAAAGACTCCCTCCCACGACTTTTCCCCAAGAAAGTCTCCTGGGATGAGGCGCTTGGAAATAGTGGTCCTTAAGCAATAATCAAGCAGGAATCATCACCAGCTGCCCTCATGAGCTGCTCCCATGATGGGGTTTTTTGGGTTTGGGGTTTTGTTTTTTGTTTTTTTTTTTTTAGTCTCCAAGTGTGGAATGTTTTATCTGCGTGCACGTCTTGAAATCAAAGTAGTTTTGGCGGTTGCTCTAAAGGTGAATTTAGAGATGATGATAAGAGAGAGAAATTAAGAGACAGGAGGCCTGAAAAGGCTGAGGCAGCACTGTAACTGAGCCTTCCGTTACTTTTCCACTGCCAGCCCCAAATGCTGCAAAGCAATTTGTAATCTATGCCTCATTTTCCACATCTAAACGAGAAAGAGTATATGCTCTCTTGTACATCTGCTATGGAAATTCCTAAGCTGAATTAATTTGAGTTATACATTGATGAACACCTTCTGTGATGAACACCACACTAACACCCATTATAAATAAAGTCCAATTCATCATCTCATAGATACTGTTTTGTGAACTGGATCTCAAGAGCTAATTCCATTCCCACCTCAGCTTATCTGCAACGGGATCTAAGATAAATTGCGTAGTTTCTCCTTTTGCCTTTTTATTCTGCTATTAAAATGGAAGTCATGTTGCTCACCGGGTTTAGAAATCTTTGAATAAAAGGCAGTAAATATTTTTATGAAGAAATATTTAAGCAAGGCTTTCAAAATATAATTTCCCTAAAACTCTACTGTCCTGCTCCTCACACATACAGCTTTTACTATGGCTATGGTTAAAAGTTTGTGTAGGAAGCACATTTGGCTTCCTAGTAACACATATCTCTGTCACAGTGAAGAGGCAAACTCTTCGCAGTGAGCAGTTTGCTTGTGAAATCTGGCACTTGTTGGCTGTTTGTGGGCAGAATGCAGATGATGAATACTTTGAAACTACTCAAATATTTACTGGGAACAGATTTCAGCCCTTGGGGTTTTCTGTTTGTTTGCTTTGTGTGGTACTCCAGTCATGCACCAGTTGGTCTTTCAAATGCCTGTGGTATACAATAGGTGCTGGATCAGAAAAACATTACAAATTTCTGCTTTGCAGCAAACTCCATGATTTCTTTTTCTTTCCAATCCATGTGTTGGAATGAACAAGAATAAAACTGAAGTTTCCTCGAAATAAAATCTTATATAGGAGAACAGCTGGGGAGCAAATGCTTCTGTGTAAAGGAATTAAAATTAAAGTGTTTCATGCCAATTTCACAGTAAAATATATGATAGTATAGTTGCAAATGAAGTAAATTATAGCACTGCTTCATCATAGTAAGGCCAAAATATTTCATTTTGATTTTCTCCCAGACTGAAAAAGACCTTGGCATTCTTTGTACATTGATGTATTCCCATAGGAAGTCTAGTTTTCAAAATGATATTTCTTGATGGAAAATCTGCCATTAGAAAACAACTTAAGTAATTCTAATTCTTATGCATCTGACATGATAAGAGTTTGCTATTCCACTGCCAGAACATCTCTCTGAGAGTCCCCTTATAGGGACCTTGAACTGGAAAAGCCACTCAGAAAAACACTCGTGGAGTGTCAACAAGGTCTTTTAGAAAATTTAGTAAAGAGCAAAAGAGAATGAGCACAGCTATGGTAAACTCTTAAGAAATTCAAATGTTAAAAAATCTCTACTGGCAGCAAACTTCAGGCAGATATTTATTTTTATTGACAGAGAGGGAAGTGCATGTCAGAGCCAGCACAACACACTGTGGGAATTACAACAACAGACTGAATCCCCACCAGAATGATGCACTGCTCCTTATATCCATACCCAACTTTAATAACACTGTCAGGTAGTTTCAGGATGGAAAGCACACATTCTCCTTTCCTTTGCAAAGAAATACTGGCCTTTCTATCTACAAGCTGCCCACACCTGCAGCCACAGTCACACCTTTGGCTGTCTCAGAGCAAGCTGCTGATCCATCACTGAGGACATGAAGCTGAACTGGCACTGTGGAGCTGCAGAGAGCCTCTCTGTAAGTTTGAATCCCATCAGGGAGGCAAGAGCACTCAGATTTTTATAATTATTGGTTTCAAATTAAAAGTCTTTTGAAACAACCAGTTTTCCAAACTTCTTCCAAGGCCTGCCTAACATCCCTCTGTCAATGGCAGTATTAGCAAGAACAGAAACCATCAGGTGAGGATTCAGGGTATTCTAGCAAGCAGAAATAAACAGGAACCATTATCACCTTAGCAGTCAGCCCTTCAGAGCTTGCTATTAAACTCACTATGCATTAGCCAGGACAACAGCTTGAGTCATTCTGGGAAGCCATAAAATTACATGAGGAATAAAGCACTTGTACTAAGCAACTTATTATTAAATTCTGTTGTAGAGAGTTATCCTGCCTTAAAAGATTTGCTGCATGCCATGACGCTGCCTCAGAGCATCCTCCCCCCAACCAATCTGTGAGCTGTGGAGGTGACTGTGTGGGCTCCAGACACGAACAGAGACTGCCCTGCACTGCACATGGCAAAAGGCAGCTCAGGCTCAACCCACTCAGATGATGTGTTAGAGTCACAGAGCTGTATTTATTTCTCTCTAAGCCAAGAAGCACTTTGTGAAGATAAGCAGCCTTCTTTCTTCCCCATTTACTAAAAGAAATCCAGGCAAAAAGAAAACCAGGGAGCGCGCTTTTCTCCCACGATAACATGATCTCAGGAAAGACCCTGGTTCAGCAGGGTGTCTTAAGGCTGTAAAGACAAATAGGTAATAGAGAAAGACATCACCATCCTGCATTGCAATGTGCAGAGTGAGGATATGAATAATTCTTAATAGCTTCTGAATTATACAGAGGTGGCCAGAAGACACAAAAGAACAGAGCATGGTAAGGGGATTTTTACCACCAGCTCAAAAACTTCACTGTCTGGCCACAACTCTAATTCAGTTGGTGGTCAGGGTCTTGTTGTCTTGAGGACACTTACCCCACATATTTTATTACTGAGGCCCCTCACCAGGTTCTCCTCAGTGTGTATCTGTCACCCCTTCAAGTGTCCCCAAGCCATTGTGTCTTCCTGCTCACTGATGTCCTACAGCCAATCTGCTGGGCTGCTAGAAGCTCTTTTCAGGAATTGAGTATATCTGCTTCAGTTTTGCCTTGTTTCTTCCCCTTCCTTCCTCTACTCAAGGAAAGTAGGAGGGACAGGCTGTCTCCCTGCCCTCTTTTTTTTTCTACATCCCTGCTTCTGACCCATGACTGGGCTCAGGAGGCATAGGATTTCTCGTGCCATTAAGAGGTAATTACTCTCCTGGCCCTGGGAGTGAGTACCAGAGATAGCACTGGATCTGAGAGGAGGTCTTCCCTGGCATTTTACAGCCAGGTGCCCCTCACCAGGGCACATATTGCCCTGGAGTACCTGAAGGTCGCTGAAAGGATGGCAGGGTGTAGGAGCAGCCTGATTCTCAGAGTGAGGGGCTGTCTATGTTCTTCTGTGGATGAAATCTGCCTCTGTTCAGCTCCTGCAGAGTTTTCTATTAGTAGTCACCATCTCAGATGCTTGTGCTCCCTGAGCACCCACAATCTAATATTTATCAGGGAAATAGTGCTAACTTGCCCAGTCTGTCCTTATTACATTGCTAAAAATAGTAATTAACCTGTTTTTCTGCTCCTTGCTATCTCTGGAGTACACCTGCTCACACAGGGTTGATCAGAATCCAGCTCACTACTCACAGGAATTAGCATCATTATCTCCTTGTACAGCTTGTCTCAGCTGCAAATTCACTTTCGTGGCTCTAGGTTTTAATCTGCCTGCAGTTCTTCTGCTTACTGACCATCACATCCCGGGCTGCATGTGGGAACATCAAGAGCTTTCCTTCCTCCTTCCTCTCTGTTCCCTACTCTGAAATGCAGCTTGTCCTGCTTTCTCAGGGCACTGGCCTCTGTGTCTACAGCAGCACCCAACCTGCATTTCCATCATCACCAGCCAGGGCAGGAAGCTTCCTACAGTTCATCCACTAGAAGTGAAACTAACCCAAACTCTCCTGGATGTTGAGGTGTGCAGCATCAAAATCCAGCCTGGAACCCTGGCTGGGAGGGATCTGTACCACCTCACACTCAGTAACTGCAGAGTATGATGCCAATTGTGTTGTAGTTTAAAAAGGATTTATCACAGACCTATCACCGTTGACAGGTCAATCACAGTGCTGTAATCAAAATTCAAACTGTTACTTTTAAGTCTGGTTTTTTTGAAAACTTGACATTGCACAATCAGAACTGATATGGGATGAAATAGGTGAGATTGCTCAGAATTTCATGGAAGTTTTATAAGATAATATAGCTTTTTTTTTTTCTTCTCTCTTCTAGGCAGTGTTACTTTGCCAGTAATATAGATTCAAGCTGTATTCTTACCAGCCACAGAAACAGATCAGAATGCTGCAGGCACACAGGTTTTCCTTTTTTTTTTCCACCCAGCTTTGCAGGTGTTGGAGGTCAGTATCCAAACGAGTGCATCTTTACCTAAATTGAATGAGACCACCCAGCTTTCAATATAATTCTACTGCGCAAGAGTCAGCTGTGTAAAAATATTATAATGGGGATTTATATTAATGCAGGAACACTACTCAGATGGACAATGAAAAATACAATCATTTCCTAACCTTCAAAGACATCCTGGGGTCAGAATTGAGACATTCTGTCCTTGCAGAATGTACCCAGCAGCAGCTCCTCTGTATACTAAAATAATGGTCTCAGTAAAACTGGTGCAGTCCCAGTGCTTTCAGTGGTCAGGGTAGGTTACTCACCAGAAGCTGGGTTAACAGCACCGTTATTGATAGCACTCAGGTGCTGAGAGCCTCTGTGCTGTGCCACCTATTATTTTCAGGGGCTATAATACAGGAAAGTGGAGATTCCAGCTTGCTCAAAGCACAATTGGTTCTGCAATGCTAATAGAAGTAAAAAGCAATAAAACCCATCATGTTGTCACTAACAGATTTTATATGTGTCTGAATGTACACGGGGAGTTACTCTATTGATTAAATTAGGACCTTTTTGAATAGTCATTCTCCAGAGTAGAATAGCATTTTAAGATTGCTAGTGAATTACATTCATTTGGGGAGTTCATCAGGATGCTTTGGCATTCACAACTTTAACATGCTCCAGTCCTGCAGTACAAAGAGCTAAATACTCTACAACACTTGCCTGCATGGTTGGTTGGAAGTGGAAGCAAAAGTCAGCACAATACACAGCTGTTGGGGGCTCAAAAGCCGAAGATTGTGCTAATATGTAAAGCTCCCCTGCACTGACTAAGCATCAGGGATATCCTTAACTGAAGAAATACAAGAAAATCCTCTGTGTAGTTAAAGAATTACCTCTACCAGTATCTTACTAGTGGCTAAGCTCCAGGCAATACAGAACTAGCAAAAAAAGAAACCCAAGTGGGATACAACCTAATAGCATCCTCTGGCAGAGTCAGAGAAACAAAGTTTCCTCTGTCAATGTATTGATTTTTGCAGACTTGCTTCATTTTTTTTTTTTTTTTTACAACGAATCTTCTTTGGAACTTAACTTCAAACTGAAATGGCAGTGGGTAGGGAGGGATGTACTATTTTTCTACTTTTCTGTTTGTATCTGAAGAAAGTTTTGATCTCCAAGCATACATGATTTAATGGAACTAGAGAAGTTTACTTGCTGCTGAACAGAAAGACAGCAGAGATTTGCAAGCCAGTCAATTTCCTTAAACAAAGAAATCTCTCCTTGCAAAACACTTCTGAAATCTTGTTAAATTCACCAAAATTAGTGGAATTACATGGAAGGACGGATAGAAGTCCTTGGTGCTTAGATTTATTTTTCAATTTAAAATAAATTTTGTTTTAAAATCAAGAATGTGGATGACAGTGAACTCAGGGGTGCAGCTGGTGTGCCAGAGGGCAGGGCTGCCATCCAGAGGGACAGGGCCAGGCCAGGGAAATGGGACAGCAGGAATCTTGTGATATCCAGCTGGGACAAATGTGAAGCCCCACACCTGGAGCGATACAGGATGGGCACTGCCTGGTTGTGGAAAGGGCCCCTTGGCACAGCAGGCTGGGCAGGGGCCAGCAGGGCTGCACAGACCACTGACAAACATCCTGGGCTGCAGGGACCACAGACAACACCCCTGAATCCAGGCAGGCACAGAGAGCAGACACAGGAAAGTGATTATTCCCCATCATACTGCAAGTGTTTGGCCACTGGGGCCAGTTTGGGATACCCAGGAGAAGAAAAACAGCAATTGACTGGAGGGAGTTCAGTGGAGGCCTCCAAACTGGTCAGGGCAGGAACACTTGCCCTGTAAGGACAGGGTGTGGAATGGGGTCTTCTTCAGCCCTGAGAAGGGGAGTCTTGGATGAGACCTAAGAGCAGCCCCTAGAGCCTTGGGGAAAGTGACTGGGAGGTGGGATGTCAGCTTGGTGCAGAAATGTGCAGTGGGAGAACAACAAACATGGGCACAAATTGGAGCTGGTAAAGCTCTGACTGGACATAAGGTGGGTATGAGGGGTGGGAAATCCCTGTATGAATGACACATCAGTGGGACAGGGGCCAAGGGAAGATGTGTAGGTTTGCAATCTCTGACTGGACACGGCCCTGAGCAGTGTGCTCTGAATTCACTGTTGGCCCTGCTTTAAACAGTAAGCTGGACTAGAGAACTTACATGTTTCCTTCCAACCTGAATTGCTCTAGGAGTCTATGAAAATACTAGTTGTTAGCCACAGCACATTTTCAAGTTGACTTAGAGGACTGATGAGTTTTCATTTAAGAAAATTATGGCTTGTGATGGCTTTGGCAGAAATGCTTTCCATCAGTGAAGGCACAAAAGAAAATTCAGCTTGCATAAATCCCAGCAGGTCAGCACCAAACACTTTGCCTACAGATATATTTTCTGGCTTCTCTGGGTAGTTTGATGCACTCAATAGCTTCATTTTGCAGATGGAGTAGTAGATAGTCCATTTAAGTGACCTGCTCATGCTTGTACAGATTCCATATCAGAGCCCAGAGCTAAAAGGCATTATTTGCTCTTATTTTTCACCAGAAACTCTCTTTCTAAGCATTTGGAAACATTTAGAATGCTTTGTATAGTACCTCGTACCTTTGTGTAACAGCTATAATGTTTTTAGTACAAACTTCTTGGTGCTTCTTTAGAGAATACAATGCTGTATAATTCGCTACTGAGAACAGCAGAAACTCAAAGCTCAGGACTGAGTTCTAAAACAAAAAAAATAAACAGAATTTCCTCTTCTTTTTAAGTTTTGTTTTTCATTCTCTTTGTGTTCTAGGAAACTGCCCTAATAATGCCATGGTAATTCCATAAGTACAGCTTAATCTTAAACAATGACAACAAATGAGTTTCATTTGATCTGTTCAAACACAGAGCGTGTTTGACAAAAGTGCCAAGGGCTGCTGGTGTTAGAGGGATATTGGCAGAAGCTGTTTCCCCACTTATAGAAAGGAGCAAAGAAGGCCATTTTTAGCATTTGCTGAGGCAGTTGCAGCAGATTAACTTTAGATCAATGAGTTGCTTGATTATTCTGCTTCACTCTCAAGTCTTTTTCAAGGCTTCTCTTTACCAACCAGGAAAATAAAGACACAAATTAAATCACTCTCCTAATCTTTATTTTCACTCACAAAGAAGAGATTTTTCAAAAGTGACTCCATGTCATCTGCAGCAAGGCAGAGGTGCCAAAGTGTCCCTGGGTGTCAGTAATTACCTAGTGATGCAAGAATTTTCAGAGGGGCTTTGACAACTTTGTCTCCACTGTGTTGTGACTGTGTTCTAGCTGAGAAATAAGAAAAAAAGTAGAAGATTCCTATTTTTGGTTACACAACTCCTCAATTCTAAGGTAGCCTTTTAACTTGCTTCCCTCTTTCTCCTTTCCCCCCACGCTACCCCATCTCTGGCTCATGAGTCATTTGGAGGAATTGCAGAACACTACACCTGCATGCATATTCTGCTGGCCCTGCTTGTGCCCAGCAGAGCTTGGAAAAAGGCAGGATGAGGAGCTCAAACTCTTAGCTGGCACAGTGAGAGCTGCACCCTTGAGATCCTGTCCAGAGGCATCAAATTTTGCTTACAACAAACTGCACAAAGATCCCTAAAATTGCCTTTCCAGAGCTCCTGACTCTATTCTGCCCAGATCTTTAGATTAGACTCAGTGCCTTTGGACTCAGTATTACTTTACTTGAGGTCTTCCAGGTAGGTGAAAGAGCTGCCTCCTTCATATCCACAGTCCATAGGAGCCATCCTTGGTCATAGCCAGGATAGGATCAGCCTCTGGAACAGAAGGCTTCTAGGAAAGCCTTTCCTCTAAACACTGAACACAGGTAAGTCTCTGCCATCAGGACACCGTGAGACTGGCAAATCTATGCCCTCTGATTTTAGTGATATTTTAAAAGAAATACTACCACAGAAAAATTCCAGGCTCCACTTGCCTGTCTTAAGGAAAAAATTTATAGGAATATTTTGAAAGCTTATTTTCAATAAAACTACCTCTAGAACAACCTCCTGCAGTATATAAGACTTCTCATTCTCCACTGAGTAGAAGAAGAATAGTCTGAGTTTCATACCATTATTTTTTGAAGAAGCTATGCCTGTTCCAGAGATGAGGTCTGCTTAGCAGACTATTACTCCCCTACCTTTCTATGGCAGTCTGCCTATGCACAGAAGCAGAACTTAACCCATCTCCAGCTTGATTCTTTTTCAGCTTTGGTTTGTTGAATGTTTAAAACAAGACATACCATTCCTTTCTGGACTGACATGAGGTTCTTAATAAGAGTGCTCTGGGATTTCTCCCTATCTGACAAAGTCCTCTGTCGTTTCAGTTGCACAAAGTAATGGAATTTGTAGCCAGATAAATGCATTAGCGTTGGGCAATGTGATGAACAGGCTTGTGTATTTGTACTGCAAATGAGTATCATAATGTTTTACTGCCTGCAAGTCAGGAGCCACTGCTACAGCCTTTTGCTCATTCCTGTATACAAGATATCCACTACTCCTAAAGATGTGAGCAATAGTTGACCAAATTGAGGGACACAGTAAAACAACTTGATTAAAAATAAAAAAAAAACCTAAAAAATCCAACCCCATATACAATAAATGTGATAGAATCTTACTCTATCTTGCAATGTGTACTTAGAACTTAGGCAAGGTAAACTCATCTCTTCCTAGACAAACTTGCTTAAGGACTTGGGAACAAGACTCCTGCACTTTTTGTATCCCAAGTTCTGTCTTTCGTTTCTGTTTCTGACTGTGGTGACCTTCTATTAATCATGCAACCATCTAAACCTTGTTTCTCTTTTGGTACTTTGATGTCATCATTTTAGCTTGTGAAAGCTAAAGAGGACATGCTAAAGCTACTTTTTTCTTGCACTACTTGATGTGCTTATGCTCATAATGTCTTTACTTAGAAACTAGAATATAACAAAACATTTAAAAATATCTGAACATACAAAGAATAATCAGAAGTAATACTTTATAAGTGTGTTAACAGACACAAGCCAAAAGGCTGTTAAGGAGAGATGGATGAACTGGAACAGATGCAGCAACACTTAACAACATGCTCCTGCTGCTTTAACCAAACTCACAGCATTATTTGCATTACAGCATATTCTTGATGTTTCTCCTCCCCCTTTCCTTGACCACCTCTCACTACACATAAAGACTTGGACTCCAGATTACCAGGAATCTTGTATACACCTGGATTCATATGGGAACCATGGTTTTTTGGTTTTTTTTTCTGGCTGAGGTGTGTATTTTCAGAGGATTCCAAACAGAGTTGGCTTTGTACACTCCACAGAGATTTCCTTGAAGCAGAGGATAGTACAGTGTTTTTGTTTCAGCATGTGACTAACATGGACTTAGTCCCCATATGCCTTACATCCATTGGAAACATTCCCCTTCTCATTGCTATTATTAAGTTGGCACTCATATAGAAAGGGATCACAGCCAGCTCCTCACCAGATTCCCAGAAGCAGTTATATGGGATTCCTCATACAAATATGGCATGGGGGTAGCACTTGAACATTTTCTCCAGTCTTGTAATTACATTTATGCAGCTAAGCTCTTCTGGAAAACTCCAGATTTCTTAGGCTCTCACTTATTTGGACTACAAGCTGAGAAGTAAAGATTTCCTTTAGGGAAAATGCAATACAAACATTCAGGGGCATGTTAGCACACGAGAAACAGAAAACAAAACAGTTATATGGAGGTACTGTTTGCCTTCCCGAAGTTGTTTTAGCTTGAACAAATATCATAAAGAAAGAAAAGCAATAAAAATGAAGTATGTAGGTCAGAATGCTCCAACTGAATTGTTGGATAGGAAAAGAATGAAGACTTATGTAAAAATCAAAGGTTTATAGATTGTTCCCTCTGCTCAGGGATATTAGGGAACTAATTCAATCTTCTAGTTTCTAAGAGTACTGATTAATTAGAAGAAAGGGATTTTCGTGTGTGTTTTACCATCTCTTTAAACCATTTAGATGGTGGAAGAGGGCCAGAAACCTCCTACTTCCCACCACCAGACACAGTCCCACAGTCATTCCTCCCTAAGATGTTCAAAGCTCTGTCCACCAAAGGAAGAAGAACTGATTTGTTTTCTTTCTAATAAACCTGCAATTTCCCTCAGGTTTCTTGAGCATCTCTCTTCCCTCTGCAGATCCAGTTTTGGCTACAGCAGGTACAGTAGCACACAGGCTCAATGGTGCCCAGTGTCCCAGAAGACTCAAAGCTATGGCCACAGTAACAAAAGGAATTCCTTAGACTTGAGCTCTTGTGCACCCAAGGGGTGTCCTGGTGGCAGCTCTCCCTGAAAACCACTTTAGGTCAACTGAGCCCTCAACAAAATGTATTAATAACAGATAAGGAAGAAAGATTTCTTGCAGAACAGGCAGGCTGAGAGACATGGGAGGTCCCATCAGAGCTGCTTCCCTGTGTCATCCCATATACACACAGAAATAAAGAGAGATTAAAAATGAAGACTAATTTCTGTGTGTGTGCTTAAGAGGTTTCCTCCCCTTTCCAAAGACTCCAACTAGCAAGAGAAGTAGGGAGGATCAGCAAGTGTGTGTGTGTCAAAATTAGTGCTTTTCAACATTTTACTGGAAGCAGGACAGTGAGATTTTTCTAAAGAGTTTGAGTGGTAGAAAGAACAATTTCTGTGAACATAACAAATGGATCGACCTTGAAATCTGGATGATTTTTACCAGAAATGTTACTGATACTAAGCACTAATCTTGATTTGAAAACAGAAAGGCAGTATGAACATTTAATATATGCAGTACACAACACTTTGGTTCCTGGTGGGACTTAAAGCTTTCTTGTTAATTACACACACATAAGGATAACTTGAGCTTTTCTTCTTTTCTTTTCTTTTCTTTTCTTTTCTTTTCTTTTCTTTTCTTTTCTTTTCTTTTCTTTTCTTTTCTTTTCTTTTCTTTTCTTTTCTTTTCTTTTCTTTTCTTTTCTTTTCTTTTCTTTTCTTTTCTTGTGAGCCCCACAGGAAAAAAAAAATTAAGGTTTTATTCTGAGCACAGCTGCTCCAGTCTGTTCCAGAGCCTGACCAGCAGTGTCCTGAGCCTCAGATCTGATGGCCATTCAGGACAGAAGCTTCAGGAATTTGAGTAGTTAAACTTCTTTTCTGCTTATCAAACTATTAAGATTTTTTTTTTCACACTACTAACCCGGTCATGCTACTTCCCTCAGTCATGTTTCTACAAACTCCCAAGTTTTCAAGCCTTGAAAAATTTGAACAAAACATATACATATATGCACATAATATAGATGCACACAGTCATAATTCAGCTGGATTACTATGGGTAAAAATCAATTACTTTTGGCATATAATCAAAGCATTGACTTTTGGCATTTTCCAGAGAATATTTTTTTCAAAGATTTCACGTTAACTGCAATAGCAAAAATTAAGCTGGGCTCTTAGACCAAGAACCTTCAGATTTCAAAAGGATATTGAAGTGTAACAGTTAAAAGTTAATTCTCCCTTGACAGGGATTAGAACTTCCATTAAAACAAAAATTAT
Source organism: Chaetops frenatus (assembly GCA_013400775.1). Lineage (NCBI taxonomy): Eukaryota > Metazoa > Chordata > Aves > Passeriformes > Picathartidae > Chaetops > Chaetops frenatus. The sequence continues at coordinate 304,773 of VZTR01027126.1, read as the reverse complement.
TATTAGCATTCTGTAACCCTTTGTAAACGGGTCCATTGTTCAAATAAACTGACCTCTGCAGCAATTGACATTAACATTGCTCAAAAGCTTGACAGTCAATTATCTTCTGATCTTCCTTCAATGGGCCTTGTGGCTGGAATAACCAATCCATCACCTGGAAGGTGAGTATAATAGTGTCTCACAGGGATTTCTTCCCTACTTATGCCATAAACACACTGCTGTAGAATAAGCCAAGGAATTCTGTCTCAGCCCCACTGACGCATCCCTAAAAAACAATGAAGCATCAAGAGGCTGTTCCCCCTAGTGAATATCTCTGAATACACAGTGAGAACCATGATGAAAAGTAATGGGTCAAACACAACATCATCTACTGCTTGGTGAAACCATCAGATTGGTACTGGGCTGTGCCTCCACCAAATATCGCAAACCTATTTATTCTGCAGGGCACGAATTTTGGTGTGCTGCAGAAAGATGCAATTTTCTTTCTCTCTCTCTCTCTCACTCTTCCTGCCAGTCTCTCCTGATCCCCCTGGGGCCCTGGGACCGGCTGCTGGTAGGAGCTTGCAAGATGTTTGATCATCTCCTTCCTTCTCTCTGGCTTCCAAAGCACAGCCTGCCCTTCCCCACACACCACTGTGACTCCCACATTCCCCATGCAGCCCACAAGGTCATGAGCTCTCCTCCATCACTCTGCCTGGGCAAGCCAAGGAGAGCCCTCAGGACAGCACCACCACTTTCCCCCGGGGAGACATGCACATGGCTGGATGAATATTGTGGATACTGGAATATTTTTGGTGCCTGAGATCCTGCCACTCTTTGCTGCCCTGGTCATTTACAATTGCCACACTGAGATGAGTTTAATACACCACCTTTCCCCAGTGCCAATTCAAAGTTTAAAATGCTATCTACCATTAAATCTAGAACAGTCAGGGGGTTTCTTTTCAGCAAACAAAAAATCTTCTGCAATTGAAGCTCTGAACTTATGGCTTAAAGGGTGGTATAATTTCTAATATCATAGACTGTACAATATCAACAGAAATACTAGTTCATTGCTAACAGAGTAAAACTCAGCTGCACCCAATATTGCTTACCCAAGAGAAACTATTCCTATCCCTGGTACACACACAGTGCTTCAGTAGAGACTGTGCATCTTTACAGCACAGGCTTTCATAAACTATCCTCTCCAGAAATATAAACCCCATTGTAGCCTTTGTCCAGGCCTCTTGTGGAGGAAAATGCAGATAGTATCTTGGGAGCTGCAGAGCAGCAAGGAAGAATAAAAACCCAGATTGATTGAAAAGGCAGACAAGAAAGCTTGGGGAAGGAAGCTGAAGAAGAACAGCAGGCCAAGAAGCAGGAAAGCCCTGGGTGGTAAGTCCTGCACTGTGGTTCATAGCCCCTCAGCAATTCCTTAGCCTCACTGAGGTTTAGGGAAGCCTTACAAGTAGCCCTGCAGTAGCCAGCAGAAACTGCTGCAACCTTCACTACACAACTAACTTTGAGTTATTCCCATTTGAGGGTGTCCCTGAGCTAGAGCAGCTCACATGGGCACACACACTCAGTGCTGTGCCCACACAGGGCGGCTCCCAAATGATGCCAAGAGTTGAAATTTCAAGCATATAAAAATAGTCATTGCTAAGCAAAGGTAATTTCTGATGGACAGAAAAGTAAGATGAAGCAAATAAAAGAACACTACAATAAGAAGAAAGTGTTTGAAATTAATAAGAGTTAAGCTACAGATGAACTGCTTTGACATGGTACCTCTTTTTCTGACATTTAAAACATTCTTAAGATTATTCTGAATGTCAAAAGTAAATATATACCAAGGATAACAACCACAGGACACATCAGCCCTTTGTTATTACTGAACTTACTAACCACCTGCAACGAAACAACTATGATTAATGTCTATAAAAGAAACCATAGCTTTTTGATCCTCAAAGGACTGGCCACCTCATTTTTCAGGTCTGTCTGGTCTACATAAGGGTCTGAAGCATTTCAGCACAAGCTGATGCCTCCTGGGTCTTCCTGGTCTGGGAGCAGAGCACTTGGCAGGGCTGGGACAGCTGCTTGTTAGCTGGCTTGGTTCAGCAATGTGAAACAGTTTAGGATCAAGTCTAATGTGGACTATGCTCCACATTTACCTGCTTGTTCTTTCATGTGCAAGATTGAGGGTGCTCACCTGTCTTTTGCCCTTTTTTATATGTCAGGATTGACATCTCTAACTGGTGATTAGATTTTAGAATTCTGTGGAACTTCCAGCCCAAGAAACTCAGTCCCCTTAGTGTCATTATATTTGCCAATTGTGGACCACAAGTCAGCCAATGCCAACAGGGGACATGCAAATTATGAAAGAGTCCATTAGGTACTCCAGGGAAATTTAATGTCTTTTATCACTTGCAAACCCTAAGCAAAATGGCCACATTAGTGTGAATGGGGACAGCAGACTGTAACAGGGACAGAACTCGGAGGATGTGCTGCATATATTTATTATAATGAGTGAACAATTGCAGAAGGTGGGAAAAGTGCATCTTCTTTGAGATGAGCTCTGTTTTCCAGCTGGAGACATAGAAGCAAGTTCAGATAAAAACGAGATCTAAGAAAAACAGTATAAAGTAAGATTACTTAATGCTTCAGTAGATTATCACTACCAATTAGCAAGCTCCCGCTTCATCCTGGCCATGTCTTCCATTACTAAAAGTTCCCAGAGGAAGTAATTTTGTAAGAGAGAACACCAGAAGGGAGAGTATCAGATAGCCAACTGTACCAAGTGTGCATAATTTATTAGGCTCCTAGAGTACAGCACTTTGGAAAAACTTTGAAGCTTTCTGTAAAGTCCAGCCACAGGGGAGGAGAATTACATTGGCTGCCACTACAAGCATTCCTTGCTTCTGTCGTGACCTGACCTACCATCTTCAGCCAAGGTCAGTTCCTTTTTTCTATGTGTGGTCTGAAAGCAAAGGGAAATATATTCCCTGCCCTAAAAACTTTCTCTGTGCTCTGAACAAAGCCACAGGAGATGTATGTTGGAACTGGATCCTGCTGCACAGGTATTTTGAAGACACTTGCCAAGAAAATAGCCAGGCTCAGCACACAGGTACGAGTGTGGTGCTACATGTATCAGCACCACAGGTATGAAAGCCAAGTTTTCATAACTTCTAATCTGTAAGAGCCTCTTGGGATGTTTTTGGGAAAACTAGGATGTGAAGCACAGGCTGCCAAGTAAGTCCCGCTTGGGAGAATTGGCTGGGGCTGCATACTCAGGTTTTACCTGGGATTTCATATTCAACATTACACCTTGTCTTGCAATGGCTGGGTACACGTTCCCTTCTACTAGGAGCTAGTTTCTATTTTAGGATCTGAAAGTCATTGTTTCAAATGGTAAAAAGTGGGGGATGAATTGCTGGAAATGTGCGAGAAAAAAAGGCAAAGCCACCTGGTTGACAAAAGTAGGAAAACTTTTGTTGTAAAAAAGCTCAGAAAGAGAAAATCCTGTAACACCCAGGTGATGTAGATAAAGCTATTGTCAAACTGGTGAGCACATTGTGTCAGTTGTTCTTCATTGCTTGGTTGTGATCTGAACGTCCCTTGTATCCTACCTTTGGATAAAGGAAGGAAATACACTGCAGAAGGGCTATGTGTGGCAGGTCTGCAGAAAGCAGACCTAGATCAATTACAATTAAGCAGGAAAGAAGTTTCTTTCTCATTCTTTATTCTTTATAAGTATTTAAAACTTGATTTTTCAATGCCTCTCTGGAAACTAAATAGGCCTTCAAGGAGGACCATCAGACAACTAAAAGGTGTTTTTTATTTGTATGTTTTTAATAGCACAAATAAAGAATCTCTGGCAACCCATGACAGGGTGACAAATAGGCAACAATTGTAATTGTTATTAGCCCATCTGTGAATATCCACAGTGGAGTGCTCTGAGGAGAAAAAGCATGAGACAGAACAGAAAAAAGTACCTTGTCATAATTTAGATTCATAAACACAGAAAATATGAACACGTTTCATTGTTGTGTGTAGCCTCTAGTGCCAGGGACCTTGGCTCATAATAATTTAAACAGCCAACAATATAAGATTTATGGAAATAATTTAGCACATCTTAAACAAAAAGTCTGGCTTACCCATCTCATATGCGTGTAGAACTAACACTTGAAAAAAACAAAGCAGATAACAAAAGCCCCTGGTATATTTACCAGAATCTTAAAAGGGTTTTACTGGCTTAACTTATGTCCCAGCTACACTGACTTGCCAATCTTAGTATGAATATTTTATAGGTATACAGCAGCATGACTGTAGATGGTATTTTTCCAGGCCCAATTAGCAAAAACACACAGAAAGACAAATAGACAGAGTTGTGAAGGGAATTCTCAGTGACCCCTGAGTTACCACAAACCCAGGGAACATTACATGCCAACACATGAGTGAACAGCACAGTATGTGGCTGTATCAGTGCTCAAGCTCATGCACAAGAAAGGGGAAACTCATGAGGGAACATGCATTTGGAAAACGTTGGAGAGGGGAAGAACTTGGTCTAGCTGCTGGGGTAGACCAGAGTTAGTTCTGGGTTTGGGTGCTTTTGTTTGTTTGTTGCTGTTTAGTTCTTCATGGGAAAAGGAAAAATAAATTCTCAAAAATCCTTTTCAGCTCAGGAAAACAGAAGATTTCCAAAATCTCAAATGTACACACTTGCCTGACATGAAATAACTCCTGCCATCACCTGGAAGCAAACCATGCCATGAACTCAGTGACATAGCTTTAGATCAAAGCTGAGCTCTACCATAGTACTGGCCCATAGTATTTAACCCAGTTGTCCATTTATTAAGCCCCATCTCTTCTTTTTAAAACAGAACTGCCAGAGAAGGCATCCAGTCATGACCTGAAGGGGAAGGATTTGCTGTTACACTTTGTTTCAACACTGCATTACCCCCTCCCCTTGACAGAAATCTGTGTTTCATGTTGGGATTTGTCACTTTTCACACACAGGTCCTTTTCCAACCTCATTTTGTTGGATTAGCATCCATAACTGCTACCAGAAGGAGAAAAACAGGACATAAAATCTCCCAAAGTGGCACCTTGATCTTTTCCTAAAGGGGCCAAGCACTTTAATTCTCTCACACTACAACATTTCCATCGGCTATTAAATAACTTTTCAGGCTTTTCTTCATTATGGTACAGGTTAGGTGAAGGGAATGGATGACTAAATATGACCTTCAGGTGAGAGCATTCAACCAGGAAATGGGTTACTGAGGTTCTGCTTCAAAGAATATTCAATAGTTACACACAGAGCAAAATAGCTTCCAGAGAAGAAGTTGAGAGAGAGTGAGAGAGAGAGAGACAGAAAGAAAGACAGAGAGAGAGAGAGTGTGTGCCTGGTCAGCTGAGATTATCACCAAAAAAAATGGATTTAGAGGTCACTTGAAGTTCTAAAGCCTGGTATTTTCATCTGCTGCCTCCCTAGCAAAAATTTGTTCGTTTTTGCATAAGCCCAACTTTTTATTTGTGTTCTGCATTTGCTTTCAGTCCTTTCACTCTTACACCTTTCTGGAACCTCGTTTTTGACCCGCCTGTGTCTATATAAAAAGCTTGTGTCTGGAGATCATTTGGAGCCCTGCTATATTGTATGAGCCGAGGCCACACTTTTCAATAATGCATGAAGCTGCAGCACTTGCTCCTGTGCTCAGAAATGCAAAAAGGATGTCTTTTAAATGGCTTGCAATGTGACAGAGACAAGTGAAAAGCAAGTTCAGTAAATATCAGCCTATCTCTCAGCAGAAGTTCACCTCTCTGTAAGGATTCAGATGCAAATAAAAAGTTACATCCAAGTCCCACTGATATAAATTTAGGTTAGGTACTGTGCTGTGAATTTCATGCAGGACTTTTTAACATTTTTAAGTCAAATGTCCTCATACATACTACAGCAGCTCTTACCCAGAATTCATTTAATAAATTTAAGGGTCTGACTAGACAGATGTAGAATGGGAGGATAAACTAGCATGTGGATTTACAATGCAATAGCCACTCCAGAATTCCTGTGCACCTCTTATCCAGCAGTACAATAGGTAATAGTCTACTCTTTCTGAGCACGCCTTGCCAGTGGGATACATCAGATTTCTCACACTGCTGCAATAAGGTGATGGCAAATACAGGCAGAGTTAGTTCCAGGGTGTCTGTCTTGGTTCTGGCCATGACAGGGTTAGTTTTTTGCAGTAGTCAGGAGTCTAGGACATGGAAGTTGTTCTATACCACCTTACAGTCATTGCCAAGGGTGGGGAAAGGGACCTTCTTGCAGGGAGAAGGGGTTCCTTCTGGTTAAGTAAGAGCCGTGCTGGTCCTGAGCCAGAGGAATGGCTGGGGGATGCTGGTTCCAAGCTGACAAAACTGGTCGGGGTGGTGTGGCTGTGCTCAGCTTGAGATCCTGGGGAGCATTTTTGCATGTGAATCACTCCCTCTTTTATACACTTTTGTTATTAATATTGTTGCTGTTACTGTTTGTTTTCTTATCTCACTGCTGTTTCCAGTAAATTGTTCTTATCTCAACCATGATCTTTGCCTTTTGTGCCTTCAGTTCTCCTCTCCAGCTCAGTGCAGAAGGGCAGGAGGAGGGGAAAGGAGTGGTTTGGAGAGCCTAAATAGGGGAGCAATAAACTGGGGAGTACCATTCCTGAACCACAACAACATCTAAACACATCCACCTGGATATGTCCTAAACATCAGTTTCAGATGCAGGATATAGAACCCAGGGAACATCATTATGCCTCTCTAGAAGCTAGTCAGAGGAACTTGAAGAACCTGCTACTCCTCCATGCCAGAATGATTTCTGTAGCTCATGGAAAGGTCTGGTTCTTCATTCCTGCTGTCCCTGGTTCAAGTCTCTTGAATGAACATTGTACCTCATGCCAATGGTACGTGGCACATTAGAAACAAAAATCACTCCTAAGAAAATGTATGCTGATAACATAATCTTTGTAACAGAAAAAGCAGATGGGCTGGGAAACATGTAGCTAAAATGAACCGTGTTTTATGATCAGGGAATTTCCTGGGAATTCTGTTCAAAATTATTGTAAACAAGAAAAGTTGTGGGGACCTTGGTTTCCTTAGGTGGGCATCAATCCCTTAGGGCTGACCCAGAGTCTTAAAACAGGAATTAAATGTCTCTGGTTAACTCTAAGATCAGGTAAGTTTTGCACATAAACTCCTTCATTTTTCTGTGAAGAGGACAAATTTGCAAGTAAAATCAGCTGTCCAAGATTTTTTTATTCTGAAATGGCTAATATTGTAATTATTGAATAGTTGATTTTGTGATAATGGTGAGGAGGGACAGAGAGATGACAGGACTAACCCAAAAACCATCTGTGCCTTTTTTCCAGATAGCAAAAATACTCAGGAAAGTAGAATTTGTGTGGGATTTCAGCAATTCATTTTTATTGGGTTTGTGTAATCCACTGCACGCTGGGCGCACATTCAACTTCAGCTCTCCTTTTAAAAGAGAAGCTTGAGGTACAGAAGCTACACCTAGCTTGAGCTGTCATGTTTCCCTGAACCAAGGTCTCTGATGGAAACATGGAGATTCTAACAGTAAGAAAATTCTGGTTGTCCTGTTGCTAAATGAGTTCAGTTCACATCCATCATAATGAAAGTAATTTGATTTAATGCAGCATTAATGCAGACACTAAAGGTACAGGAGAATCTATTGTCATTAAGTGATTCATTGATTTCCCACCAAGATGTTAGCATTTTAATTTATTTAAATTATTTGTTGCATGTTAAATGAGCAAAGTAAATATGCTCGGTGTATTTTGCTCAACTCCTACTGCTCACAGAAGCAGTGTCAGCAATATGCCCTGCTTGCATTTGGCTCACCACAGCAACCTCGCTGGAGTAAAAAGTCAAACACACAGCTCAAAGTCAAGGGCTGAAAACTCAGATGACTCAATTCACGCTGAGCTCTTTACAAATGCACTGAGGCTTAGCTGTGCTGAGCACCCACCAATAAAAAAAAAGCTGAAATGCTCTAAAGGATAGGACCCCAGAGGTGGAATTTCCTTTTCAGTGTCATGGCTTTGCAAAATGCTGCATCCTCATTCTACATGAGATAATGACACACAGCCCTGTTTCTTTAGCCGAGTTTACACCTGGCTGTGTTTCAGTGCACGTCACTTAACAGAGCTCACCTTGCTACTGCTTCAATCTACTTCATGCACCAGGAGCATTAAGCTTGCTGTTTGTCTTGCTTTGTTATCTTGATCTTTGTCTCATTTGCAAAATTTGCAATTATTTTACAATTTCTCCAGATCTCTGATAAAAGGTTAGGTAGCAAGAAGTTTCTGGAAAATCCTGTGTAATAACATTCCCTTTGTACAATATCTTGTTACCTTAAAGTGCTAAATTTACTTAATATGGCCAATATTACTAGTGCTTTGTCATACATATCATATTGAATAAAATAAAATACCTCAAAGATGTCTTAAACTGAGCTGGATCAATACAGTAATTTTGTGACATTATGGAGTCTATGACTAAGACTTACACTGAGTGCAATGTCATTTCAGTCTGTTCAATCTGCATTTTCACAATTTGGCAAGGAGAAGGAAAAGATCAAAGAGAGGTGGTCAGATAATAGGTATACCATGAGAAAAATTGTCTGGTAAGGGTATAATTTACAGGCTGCTGGTGAGGGGGCTCTCAGACATGGAGCAAAGATGGACTGTAACCTCCAGTCTGCCTGGCTCAAAAATGTGAAGGCCCAGAGAATGTCATAGCCCAGCCACTGGGGCAGCTTTACATTTGCTCTCCGTCTCAATCAATACACAATTATTTTATGATAAATTTGGCTGCCTTAGAGGGACGAAGGGAGTGCTGAAATGTGCCCTGCTGTCTGGCAGAAACAGTGTGTCAGAGACAAAAGTGTCCCAAATCAAGCAGTGATGAGAACATGGGCCTACTAGATGAAGGTTTCTGCTGATACCAGGGAGAAGCAAAGCTCCTTGGTTTCTACATCTTGTGACTCCCAACAGCAAGATGCAGTGGGCCACCATTTTTCACTTTCATTTCATTTTTCATTTTATTAAACTGTGTACCAACAACTTCAGTAGTTGAAAACCCATTTTTTGGCTAAACAGCTGTTCTCTTCAATCAAAATTAAGCAGAGCACACACACTCCTGCAGCAATGGATTTTTTTTTTTTAAAGCCTGCTCACTTCATTGTTTGGTCTTTCAGGCAAGTGCCTTAAATAAGTGGTCTGATATAGCTATGGTGAGTGCCAGAAGGACACAAGCAGGGATGAGTGGACATGGTGAAAATCAAACTGCCTTTGCCACTAGAGACACCAAAGAGTGAAGCCTTCATGCCTGGCAAAGTTGTCAGGAGATCAGAAGGGGCTTCTTAGTGACAATTGATTGTTTCATTTCCTACACTTGCTAAATTGTCTATCTGCACTTATAAGAAAATTTGAGGAATGGTACCAATGAAGGTAAAGTAAGCAAAAGATTAACAAGGCAGATTTGCACTTGTGAAAGAACCTTCAGTCAAACAGCAATTTTTATAATGATGAATGCTCAGTCTCTTCAGTTCTTTCTTAATAGGATCATGAAACAAATTTACCATGATCTATTACAAAATCATCAGGCAAAGCTTCCACACAACCAAGGCCAATTTCACCATTGCTTTAGCAGGAAATTTCACCCAGAGGTGAGAAATTCCTGGAACAGTTTAACCAATATTGTGCAAAAAGTATGTTGTATTTACCAAGAGCCAACTTTGAGTCTATCACCACAGCAGCTAAGCAAACAAGATCAGAGCCTTGCAATTGTAATAAGGATGAATCAGTTTTGTCTCCCCTCTGCAAGTCCTGGGTTTTACAATGGCCTTCAACAAAATAACATTGTAATTCAATGCCATTTTCATTCTAAATATAGAATAATCCTTTCTTTGCCATAAAACCGAAGGATTAGGACGTACACTTTGCTTGTGCACTGATACAACACTAAAGACTATGTAATAGATCTTTATTTTCAGTCTCTGCAGCCATGTCCAGTTTTTCTACTGTTTGGTCAGGATGTACCAAGAAGAAAGAAGCAAGATCATCTACTGTTAACAGTAATATTACAAGGTAGTGTAGAAAGGAAAAAGTTCTCTTGTTATAGAAGGACCAGGCTGTGATTTTGGCTGAGATTCTAGAGAAGTGACTACTTTTATTAAATGGTACCTGGTAGTATCAGGCCTGTAGAGATACTTGATTGAGTTATGTTTTACTGGACTCACAGTCCTGGGCAATTCACTCACACCAGGATTTTTCTACCACAGTCAAAAAGGCAGTGTCTGGTACCTGTGGAGTAGCAGCTACACACAGGCTGCTGAAAGCAGTGGTGATGACTCCATGCATGACTGAACTGTGGTGGAATGCTGCCAGAGCAGCCACTCAAAGTGTGAGCCATCCATCTTCCTTAATCTCCCTGTATGCACTTTCCTGTTCTAGATTCTATTCTGTTCATATTTATGCAGCATTTTGGAATTGCTTTATCCTCACCCATCCTATGCAGTTACTTGGAGGAACTTACTGTGCTGCTACCAAATTGAAAATAAAGCCAGGATATTGGATCACAGCCTGCATGATCCACCAGACAGTGCAATTCAGAGAAAGCTCTGTTGGATCAGATTGAAAGACCAAGCAGAATCTGAACACTAATAAAATTTTTCCAAGAGGAGCCAGTTGGATTTGGAGGCATATAACCCACAACACTGCTCACAGCCTTTTCAAGCATCTCCATCTGCTGATCAGAGGCAGAGAGCAGTTGCATCAGGCACTACTCAAAGTTAAAATCACTCTTGTGCCATGCTTAGGTGTGCACAGTGCTGTGCAGGTGCACACTGTACATACAATCAGGCCCACTGCATGTCATGAAATAAATCTGATGTTTCATTGGCATTATGCAACATTCCTGATAGATGTGACAAATTACATCTTAATTTCTGTCTCAGACTAATAAAGCAAGAGTGATCTCTAGAAATATAAAGCTCTGAAACTGAAGGGGCCTTGCAAAAAATAGCAATACAAGGCTTTTGTCCTGTGAAAATCCTCTCCATTGTCCTTTTTAGCTCCTACAGCACCATGAATTAGTAAATCTCAACATGACATAAGCAGCAAGTCATTGTCACCATTGCATGTGGAAGGAAAAACCAAGGTCCACCTGATAAGAAGGCTCAGAGCAGTAGCAGACAAGAGACTAAATGGAAAACCCTTGTCAGAGTAATGCCTCCTCCTTAGAATTAATGGAATGACATCCTGAAAGCATGAGTCTGGGCCATCTCAGGCTGGCTATTAAAGGAAATCTCTTGGAGAACAAGTCACCAGAATGGGCCTATATTCTCCACTTATCTGTAACCGCAGGTCAGAGATGTTCACAAGTGCTTCTCAAATGGGAACAAAATGGGTTTTTCCAGAAGTTCTGAACCAGAAAGCTGCAATATTTGTTCCAACCACTATTTAAGACAGTGAGACCGTCAAATACACACAACGAGGGAACTAAAGCACTGTTAGGCAGTATACAAAATGTTAGTCAACATGAGGAGAACAGAAAGCACTGTGAAATGCAGGGGAGTACGATTGGCTCACCCACACAAATGCAGCAATAAAGCCAGAGAAGTCATGCATTTCTCTGAATTACAGTCAGATAATCTGTAATATTGTCAGTTCATAGAAAGATGGAATTTTCAGCCAAATAATTCTCTTTGCTTCAATGAGCTCATTGTTGATGAAAACTTCTCAGTTACTTTTAAAAATGAAAGCAGGCACAGGAGCAAGATACACGAATCCTGGATAAAGTAAATTATTCAAGTGGTTTAGAAGTGAGCAGAGAGCAGAATTTTAAAGAAGCTGATTATTGCTTCAGCAAGTTACATGAAGTGAAAGTACATCACAAATGGGACAGATCAGCCGTTTTGAAGGAAATGGATATTGCTTTCTAAAAGCATATCAAAGACCTCTTGCAGGCAGGCAGTATTTGTCTGGTGCAAGATGTCTGCCTGCAGGCACTCAGATCCCCAACAAGAGGTGCCTGCAGGTTTTGCAGCCACACTGAGGGGAAGAATTCCAGGCTTAAACAGGCAGGAGTGACTTTATAGAAAAGGGACATGGGAGATGTAAGCTGAGGTTTTGCAGGAGGACCAATTCTCAAGCGTCCCTCCTGATTTTCTGGCTGGTTAGGAACAATGCTGGTGGGACAAAACGTCCACTGATTTAAAAGAGCTGTTTGGAAAAGTGTCCACTGAGAGCTACACAAAAGTCACGGTCTGCAGAACCAGTATCTGAAGAGTATCATCTCCAAGGGCAGCAATACAGGTACAATTTAATAAAAAAAAAAGGAAAGTTACTTCCATGCTGAGTTGATCCCTCTCCAAGTCCAACCTCCAGGAACAGGTTTACCAGCTGAAGTCCTGCTTCTTGATCAGCACTGTTCTAAGACCAGCCCTTGTTTCTTACCAGGCCAAGAGGCTGGATGCTTTGTTGCCTTCCACTTTCTAAAAAATTAAAACTAAAAAAAAAGTGTGGGAAATGTCCTATCCATTCCCACCCTCAATGTGGAGAAATGATAGATCTCTCTCCACAAATGCTTTCTAGCATTGATACTTCCAAATCTTGCTTTGAAATAGAAACATAAATACTGAAATATTTGTTTAAAAAATCCTTAATAGAAACATAAATAATGAAATATCTGTTAAAAAAATTCCTTCTTTTCTAGTGACAGATGAGGAGCTACACAGAAGAAGAGATATTGAAATTTCACTTTCTTAGCATATTACTTTTCACTCCTTTCAATGAAAAGGAACAAAGCAATCAAATATTCTCTGCAGTTCTTGTAGACTCAGCATCTAACCAAGATACCAGCATGCAAACCAGGACTGACAGGAAAAAAAAGCAAAACTCACTTGTTTTATTTCACTGGGGAAATAAATGAAGAAGTAATACACAAAGTAGATGCTTAAAAGTAATTATACTTACATAGCACAGTGCTTAAAGACACCCATTTTTCCCATTTGAAAAACCAGAAACTAGATTTTCAAAACACTTGTACAGCTGATATTTAGTAATGTTCTGTTGAGTATGAAGGAAGGCTTTTCTCACAAATATATTATTTTATGTCTTGAGAGCATTCCATGCAAATGAACTAAACAGGCAAAGACAGGCAGATGAATGGGATGGGACCCTCATCAGCCTGGTCTAGTGGAAGGTGTCCCTGCCTGTTGTGGGGGGTTTGGAATGAGATTATCCTTAAGGTCCCTTACAATGCAGACCATTTTATGATTCTGTGGTTCTCTGAATAGAAGGTGAGAATATGAACAATTCACTTAAGAGCTGGATTCAATGATCCTTGTGGGTCCCTTCCAACTCAGAATATTCTGTGATTCTATGAGAAAAGAGGGAGGGGTAGAGAGAAGGAGAGATGGGGATGGGGTGGAAGAGGAGGAATGAAGGGGGACACAAGGAGGGCTAAGGTAGCCAGCTAGCTTCAGAAAAGTCAAATAACCCTGAATTAAGTACTAAGCAGTAATAGCCAGTGCATGTGGGGATCTGGATGTATAATGTATGTTTGGAACAGAAATAGAAAGAACAAAATAGATCATATTTTAAGGAAAGAGAGAACTGGAGAATGAGGAGAGAAGAGCCAGGAAGTAATATAGTATTTTTTCCCATTACTATAGGACCAAACCTAGAGGCTGTATATCAGCGAAGGAGGCAGTTAGAATATTACAGAATGGATATAAAATCTGTAAAATATATGCAGCATTATTCAAAATGGATTTTCAAGCAGAATAGTAACTGCGTATCTCCTGGCTCTGGCTGTAATACCAGGGTTTAGACAAAGCACGCTGGGGAGCTAACCAAAAGGAAATGGAGAAGTGCCCAGCATGTTTCAAGGACTAACAGGAATGTCATCAGCAAATAACAATAATAAAGGCCAACAGATGATGCCACAGGAAGGCTATTTACAACCACTGTCACATCCTAGAAATGCCCAAATATGATGCAGTCTCATGGCTTTCCAAATTTTCCAAATCTGCTCCATATAACAACTCTAACCTCCTCTCATGCCTTCTTTCTTCCACGTTCTCCTCTCTTCAGCTTTCCCAAAATTTGATTTCATTTGGAAAAAACAAACACACGACACCCAACTAAAATGAGAATAAAGAAGGTCTGGCCCAAGCAATCTCCTTATCTTTGTGTTCTTTCATATTTCATGCCTCACCTCAGGACTTCATCAAGTGAAGCATTATGTCCTGCCTCCCCTCAACTGCAGTCTCCAGAGCGGCATTAATAACTCAACTTCAGGACTTATTTAGCACTCCCTTGCAGGACCAGCCCCAGTTGATAAAGCTGGTTCACAGAAACATAGATACTTAGTCCTGAGCCTACAGGAGAGAATATATTGCAAGTCTTACTTTCTTCCGCAACTAACCAAGCTGTACAGTGCAGCCCACTTCTCCCTTGTTGATGAGTGCTTTACTTTGCAAGTAGCTGTTCTGAGATTAGCGTGCAAAGTATTAATTTACCACCCTTGCAAGAGCTGCCATTAGGCCCTGCAGGTAACCTCTCAGCAAACAACCTCATAAGCACAAACTTCCCAAGAAGAAAACCTCTGTCAACCAAACACAACCAACGCATCAGGGTACGAGCTGTACCTTCACCTTCTCCCAGCTATTGGGTTTTGCAATGAGGGCTTGTGTCATCTGCATGCCACTGTGTGCCTCTGCCAGCCCACCTCAGAATAGCTAGGAAATTACTTAAAGGGAAATATTATGGAACCACCCAGAGACAAGACTGGATTTGGTATTATGATGAGGTACTCAAGAAACTAGAGATCAACAGGAAAATGATAATCCCACTGTGAAATCAAACAGCTTTACCTTTACACTGAGGCACTGAAATGAATATACAACCAGAGGGGAAAATTCTCATTCAAAAAGAGAAAAGATAGTTTTTTGAAAACCTCAGAGGCACTTGCTCAAGCCATATCAATTGTGATTTTTAACCTAATAAATCTGTGCTTGGAGAAATGGTATCACTGTGTTCCACCAGTCTCAAAACTCAATTTCAAATCTACATGTGTTTGATTCTTGGATAAACTGCTGTTTTTCCCTCACAAACCCATGGACAAGCCCTGGGCTCTTTCCAGTCATATGTCATCAGCAGCAGCACTCAATAGCTTGTGCTATCCACACTGGACAAAGCAGCCACCAGGGAGCTCCCCACGGGACAAACAAAGCTTCCTGGTGGCAGGTCTAATGCAACCACCTCCAGATACCCACTTCTGCATGGTATCTATGAACAGGTGCCTGGCATTGCCCTCCCTACTCCTGCATATGAGCAAAATGAGTATAAATGAGCTTTTGGAGGGCCCAGCAGGCACCTCCTGCACTGGCGCCAAGCCTTTCAGAGAAAAGCAAACCAACTGCGACCAACTTGAGAAACCACAGAGCTGGCTAACAGCTTGGTAATGAGGGGAGAAGTTATGACAAAGACCAGTGAAATGCAATGTGCAGGGAACACTGCAGCAGTACTTACACAGCAGAGCTCTGTTCTCAGTGACTTTGGGTGAGCCACGTCACGTGGTGCAAACAGCCAACAAGTTGGCAGTGCATTTACTTAAAGCCTGGTGATTTGAGGGACTGCTGCTTTGGATATTAGTTTGGCAGTCACTCTTCTGATGTGCTGAGAGCAAACAATCCCATTTCTCATGAAGGAAAAGAGGACCTGCAGGAAAGACCACCTGCAGTGCCTCTTTGGAGCAAACTGCCTTTGAATTCCATGCTTCATCATGCTGCTTATCCACAATAAAAACAGTGAGCTGAAGGAATGTCTGGTTGCATGTTGTCTTTTGCCATTTACATTTACATGGTATACGTGTAACACTGAGAGCTACTCTTACACCTGGCTCAGCTTCAAGTAGAAAGGAAGAAGCCAACTATTTTAGCCCAGACTGGCATTAACAATTAACCTTAATGAGCTTTGGGTAAATATTTCAGCACTACAGCATTCATTAGTGAACTCCCAGTCACAGTGTGTGGGATCTGCAGGTACCACAACAGCTACAGGCTAAGGCACACACAGACTGTGCTGGCTTCAAAGCAGCTCTCAGCATCCAACCAGCACATGCTGCAGAGCCCACCTGAAGGGCAAGGGACAACACGGGACTTCCAAAAGGAGCAGTGTGAGAGGAACACTCTGACAACTCAAAGAACTCTACCATTTGAAATCACAAGTCTGTCCCATCACCCCAGGAAGACAGAATACAGCAAGTGACAGGAATATGACAGTTGCTTTCGTTCAATCTATGTGAGTTTCAAATTATGGTTGTCAAATGGATTCACTGCACAGCTTATGTGCAAACATAAGCTGGATGCATTGGCATAATAAGTGGCCAATCAATAACAGTGAAAGGACAGATTAATAAAAGTTGCTTCTGTCAGAGGACAAATTGAGGACATCAGAAAAGATGAAATTCTGTGAATACAATTGCATCCTGAGAATAGTAACATTCAGCTCTTGTTCTGATTAGATGGAATTGGTTCAGATGAGCATCAAAAACTTCTGAATGCTTTTCTAAAACTGCTGAGGCTTGTCAAAAATGCACTGCACCAATGCCAGAAAAAGACAACAAAGCAAAACACCAAAAACTCTCAAACAAACTCTGAAAGGATCCATGGGATTTTGCAGTCGTCCTTATCTGCCCCATTTGTGCCTTCCAAGTTTTCTTATCTGTTCAGTAAATTTGTATCACAGAGTACCTTCAAACTCTGAATAGGTTTGGATGAGTAAGCTGTACACTGCTTTGCCTCATGCGACTCTGAGAAAAATAGCCAGTCAGTCAAGCCCTGATTCTAAATTCTTTACTGTGGACAGAAATGATGATATATAGGATGGAAAAACCCACAACTTGATTTTTCTAAAAGCTGCTTGAGCTAGGTACATCGGCAGCTAGAAAAAAAAAATCTTGTTCTGACTTGTAGTGCTGAACAAATTTGATGGATTAGTCACTCGCTGAGAACTGATACAGAGTACCAAATTACTGTACTGGACATTCCTCTGACCACAATGAATTATATTAAAATACATAAATGTCATCATTCAGAAGGTAGCTCACTGGAGATGTTCTTAAAGAAACAAGACTCTAATGTGCCCAGCTGCCTTAGTATTTAGGCAAATGTATGCATGAGAATAAAAATACCCTCTGGGTCTTATTTGAGATATTTCTTTATCTTATTGCCCTGGCAATCCATGTACTCCTCAGGAAAGAAAATAACATGTTAGTGGTTGTCCTTCATCTGCTCAACACACAATATGTCCCCAGGGAGAATCTGGAAAGTAAGAGCAGAAGAACTATGTTTTGGCTTTAGATACAGAATGGAGACCTGGACATTTATATCCTTGGAGAGCTGGACATTAATAAGGGAATACTGCCTAAACAGTCATGCCAGCCCAAATGTCAGTGCCCTTCAACCAGGTGTCACTGAAATGATCAACTACTTGTCACCTTATTCCTTCTATCTTCTGTCCACATGCAACAAAACTGGGGTGCTGAATGAGTTAAACAGTCACTAAGAGGAGCACAGTACCTGAGGAAACAGTCAAAACAGTTTCTGACACTTCCAGCCTCAGAATTTGAGAATTTGCTGGTGGCCCGAACACTGAATCTCCCTCACACCTTCCAGGAAGAAAGAAGATAAGATTTTCTTCTTAAAGAGTGAAACCTCATTGAATTTACACCCAACAGCAATAGATGGAATGTAAAACAACATATCACATGCAGCATGTGGATGCTATGCTGAAAACTGTATTTTTACACATCTTCTGAGGTCCGAGAGAGCTTCCATGCTCAGGATTTGAAGGGACCATAGCACGTCACATACAGAAGTGCAGAGCCAGGCCTGCAGGATTAAGGCCACAACAAGAAAATAGCCCAGAAACAGCCAGGAATACACTCCTGCTCCTCTCCAACCCAGCTCATGAAACTTCCTGCACTTCTCACTGCACCTTCAAGAGCCAGGTACAGGAAACACATAATCCATAGACTGAGAACAGTCACCTAATTTGAAGACTTAAGTATTTTTAATATTGACTATTTTTCATTAAAGGATTTCAAATCACTTTAGTTAAAAAGGTAGATTTTACCAGCAGTCCCAGTTTACAGGCAGAGGCGTTAGGCAAACTGGCCCATGTCTATCAGCCTGCAAATTGCAGATTTTGTGACACAGTGCAGAGCCCTTATGACACTTAGGATCATCTTGAATGACATTTTTCTCTCCTAATTTGCCTTGCTTCTTCAGTACAATCTAGCTTCCCACAAAACCCAAGATTACTGTTATTGCCTGTTTCATGAATTAGGCAGAACAAGGAAAAACCACAAAGCTTTTAAAATGAAAATCAGAAGCACCAAGGTGTAGAACTGTCATCTAGTCTTTCCATCACTCCTTCCTAAGTCTTTCCATCATCCCTCTCTAAGTCGACACCATCATTTATTGCAAGCTTCTGATTACAACAATGAAAGCATTGGTTTTCTTCTGAAAAAACAAGGTTTTCAAGGAGTGAAAATTTTCAGAACTATTTTCCTAATGAAAGTGAATTGCTTTTTTTCACTGAGATTTTGTGTGAAAAACAATTTCCTGATACCTCTAAATTATGCCATTAGATACTATAGAGGCTGCTTCAGTCTTGAACTGGAAACAAAACACAGAATTTTCTTTCTGTCCAGCAATCTCTCTGCTGAGAGCCTGCTCTATATTCATTACAGCCTATTCCTGGCCTGCTCTCTGCCACAAGGCACATGTAATTGCAAGTCGGCAGCAAAGATTTTTTAAATAAATCTATTAAGTCAGTAATGGTACTGTATGACCAGAGATACAGCATCTGTATTTAATAAAGAGTTGGGTGATCCAGAAATACAGACCTGTTAGCCTTACCCTGCAAGAATTCAAGGTTGAACATGTTCTGAAGTGCAAAAGATTTTGGATGGGGATAGAGGGGAGGAATAGAAAAAGGGTTGAAAGGTATCTTGGGTTTAGCCAAAGCTGGCAGATCCTACACAGTATTTGCTAAGGTAATTGGTTTTCTAAACAAGAGCAGTGCCTTTTATTCCCCTGCACAGTCAAAATATTTGAGACAGCACCATGGAGGGAATCTATGAGATTGGGAAAGCTGAAGGTCAGTGAGGGATCTGAGAGAGAAGCAAGGGAGTAGCTAAAAGCAAAGCAGTGATAACTAGCTGTCCTGAAAGAGGAACTCACAAAAAGAGGTCTTCAGACCATTCCAGAAAATATTGCTGGATACAAATTCTGTAGCTTATTTCCAGGCCACACTGAAACAATCACATATTAGAGAGCTGTAAGGAGTGCTGGAGAAGCTACCTGCACACAGAAAGGGACTATTTCTGTGTTATTCACAATGACAGCAGCTCACCCTTCTGGGAAGAGGAGGAGGAACATGGAGCCTAAAATGAAAAACTGGATACCTGGATAGAAGTACCAGACTATGGAGAGAGTGCCCTTATTGACATACATTTAGTGATTGACAGTAATTATCAGCCAATAATTATCAGCCAAAATGAAACATTAGATACACCTGAGCAGTCTGTCTGAGGACAGGTCTGCTCTAGTGCATTCCAGCAGGATGAGTTTGGCTTGGATCACATGCATGGCTATTAGTGTGGACACAAAAAATGGAAGAGGATCAAATATCAAATAAAAAATACAGGGTGAAAAGGTAGAAGAGTGCTGTCTTTAATATGTCTGGAGATAAATAGCAGGGAAAAACAGTCACTAAAGCCAAACAGTGTTATTGGCATATGAGCAAACAAATGCAAATCAGTGCTCAGAAAGTACACCTGGAAACCAAAACAAAGCTTCTGAACAGCAGAGGAACAAGGTCCAGCACTAACCTTTTTGCAGCAGTAATTGGAAGCAGGAAGCGAATCTTGGCTACTTTTAAAAGGGTTTTTTAAAATCTTAACTCTTTACAACTGAAACTGTGGGGAAGCAAACATGATGAACCAGTATATGCCATTCCTCCTACCTGAGTTTTGTCATAGTTCTGCAAACTGGAGAATCCTTAGTTGTTTTTGTACAGAGCATCTCTTCTTTGTCATGAGAGACAAGAGGGTGGTTAGAGTCCTGTGTTAGCAATGTTCCCTTTGGCCACTGAAATGGTTAATTGTAAACCTGTCATTTCCAATCTGTTCTTGGAAGGTTCTGAAGCCCTTCAGTTCACATGAAGATCAATAGCATCCAGAGTCATCGATGCAAAGCTCTTCTACTGAGAGGCTTCCGTTCTCCCAGAGAAACACCCTGTAAGTAGCACACACCTGAAAACCACTGAACTCTGGAGCAGACACTCTGCACATCTTTTCCTTATTTTTATTCTTTTACAATGCATCTAGTTTTGCTGTAAATGTACTTGGACCTGCACAGAACTGCACGCACAAGAAACCAAATAGCAAACCAAGCAAAAAGAAGACAGAGGAGTTCAAGTGCTGTCATTCCTGTCCGTTGTGAACTGGGTGGCAGTGCATTTTGAGTTTCCTGCCAGGTTGTGAAAGGGAAGAAGGAAAAGCTGGGGGAAATGCAGTCAAACATATTAATGCCATTATTACATAAGGTTAACCCCGGGCATGTGTCGTGACTTAACCCCAGGCAGCAGCCAAGCCCCACACAGCCACTCACTCATTCCCACACTGGCAGGACTGGGGAGAGTTGGAAGGGTAAAAGCTGGAAGACTCGTGGGTTGAGATAAAGACACCTCGACACAGAAAGCAAAAGCCACACACACAAGCAAAGCAAAACAAGGGATTAGTTCACTGCTTCCCCTGGGCAGGCAGGTTCAGCCAGCTCCAGGAGAGCAGGGCCCCTTTACATCTAATGGTGACTTGGGAAGACAAATGCCATTACTCAAAATGTCCCCCTCATTCCTTCTCCCAGCTTTATATACTGACATAATNAAAATATTTGAGACAGCACCATGGAGGGAATCTATGAGATTGGGAAAGCTGAAGGTCAGTGAGGGATCTGAGAGAGAAGCAAGGGAGTAGCTAAAAGCAAAGCAGTGATAACTAGCTGTCCTGAAAGAGGAACTCACAAAAAGAGGTCTTCAGACCATTCCAGAAAATATTGCTGGATACAAATTCTGTAGCTTATTTCCAGGCCACACTGAAACAATCACATATTAGAGAGCTGTAAGGAGTGCTGGAGAAGCTACCTGCACACAGAAAGGGACTATTTCTGTGTTATTCACAATGACAGCAGCTCACCCTTCTGGGAAGAGGAGGAGGAACATGGAGCCTAAAATGAAAAACTGGATACCTGGATAGAAGTACCAGACTATGGAGAGAGTGCCCTTATTGACATACATTTAGTGATTGACAGTAATTATCAGCCAATAATTATCAGCCAAAATGAAACATTAGATACACCTGAGCAGTCTGTCTGAGGACAGGTCTGCTCTAGTGCATTCCAGCAGGATGAGTTTGGCTTGGATCACATGCATGGCTATTAGTGTGGACACAAAAAATGGAAGAGGATCAAATATCAAATAAAAAATACAGGGTGAAAAGGTAGAAGAGTGCTGTCTTTAATATGTCTGGAGATAAATAGCAGGGAAAAACAGTCACTAAAGCCAAACAGTGTTATTGGCATATGAGCAAACAAATGCAAATCAGTGCTCAGAAAGTACACCTGGAAACCAAAACAAAGCTTCTGAACAGCAGAGGAACAAGGTCCAGCACTAACCTTTTTGCAGCAGTAATTGGAAGCAGGAAGCGAATCTTGGCTACTTTTAAAAGGGTTTTTTAAAATCTTAACTCTTTACAACTGAAACTGTGGGGAAGCAAACATGATGAACCAGTATATGCCATTCCTCCTACCTGAGTTTTGTCATAGTTCTGCAAACTGGAGAATCCTTAGTTGTTTTTGTACAGAGCATCTCTTCTTTGTCATGAGAGACAAGAGGGTGGTTAGAGTCCTGTGTTAGCAATGTTCCCTTTGGCCACTGAAATGGTTAATTGTAAACCTGTCATTTCCAATCTGTTCTTGGAAGGTTCTGAAGCCCTTCAGTTCACATGAAGATCAATAGCATCCAGAGTCATCGATGCAAAGCTCTTCTACTGAGAGGCTTCCGTTCTCCCAGAGAAACACCCTGTAAGTAGCACACACCTGAAAACCACTGAACTCTGGAGCAGACACTCTGCACATCTTTTCCTTATTTTTATTCTTTTACAATGCATCTAGTTTTGCTGTAAATGTACTTGGACCTGCACAGAACTGCACGCACAAGAAACCAAATAGCAAACCAAGCAAAAAGAAGACAGAGGAGTTCAAGTGCTGTCATTCCTGTCCGTTGTGAACTGGGTGGCAGTGCATTTTGAGTTTCCTGCCAGGTTGTGAAAGGGAAGAAGGAAAAGCTGGGGGAAATGCAGTCAAACATATTAATGCCATTATTACATAAGGTTAACCCCGGGCATGTGTCGTGACTTAACCCCAGGCAGCAGCCAAGCCCCACACAGCCACTCACTCATTCCCACACTGGCAGGACTGGGGAGAGTTGGAAGGGTAAAAGCTGGAAGACTCGTGGGTTGAGATAAAGACACCTCGACACAGAAAGCAAAAGCCACACACACAAGCAAAGCAAAACAAGGGATTAGTTCACTGCTTCCCCTGGGCAGGCAGGTTCAGCCAGCTCCAGGAGAGCAGGGCCCCTTTACATCTAATGGTGACTTGGGAAGACAAATGCCATTACTCAAAATGTCCCCCTCATTCCTTCTCCCAGCTTTATATACTGACATAATGCCATATGGCTTGGAATATGTGGTTAGCTGGGGTCACCTGTCCCACCTGTGCCTCCTCTTTTGAACCCCAGCCTCCTGGCCAGCAGGATAGTACAAACAGGAGACAAGGCCTTGGATCTATCTAAGCTCTGCTCAACAATAACAAAAACATCTTTATCATCATCACTGTGTTCAGTACAAATCCAAAACACAGTCCCATACCAGCCATAGTGAAGAAAACTAACTCTACCCCCGCCAAACACAGCATAGCCTGTACTGAAAATGTCATCAACGGTCAATTATTGATTTTTTTACCCCAGCATAAACTGGGAGAAGTTACTCTAAGGTGGCACAGAGATGAATGTCCCAGCAAGCAAAGGCTACAGAGAATTGTCTGCACAGCCAGAGAGCCCCTGGCTCTCAGCAGCTCAGTAGTTCCGTGGTAAGGGAACTGCAAACCTGAAACCGAGTGCTACTCCTGCCCTAAGGGTCAGTCTCCCCTGCCCTGAGGGTCACAGCAGCAGCTGAAAATTGTTTCTACTCAGGACCTGTTCAGGCATTCAGTGAAGGAAGGAGGTGTCCTGGACAAGTTTCTGCAAAGAAGCAGATTCAGAGTATGTATAAGAAAATACCAAGCAATGGGAGAAGACAACACTTGTGTTTACCTGAGCCACAGTGCAATGGATAGGATGGCACAGGGACAAACAGACCACAGAGGGAGGTTGCAGTGCTGTCACTGTTCCTGCTGTCACCAGAAGCCCATGTGAGGTTCTCTGACAAAGCTGGTGCACAGCTCTGTAGAAAGCAGTAGCCCTGGAGTGCCAGACAAACATGGGGTTTGTGCTGTGGTTTAAAAATTTGCCAGAGCAAGTGTGTGCTGTTTGCTGAGAAAAGGGAGAATGCTGTATTATCCTTGCAGACCAAGGTTCTGTTCTCTACCATAGGACTTGTTAGGGATCTGATGTGCCCCTGGGCTCGGTGAGTCCAGACAGCCACATGGTACAGGCTGAAGTTTTCTAATCTTTATTTAAGGTTTTGAAGATGGGAATACCAACAATTAGTTCCACATAGTTACTGCAAAGATAAGTACCTGAAAAGATTGTGAAGTACCCAGATGTTACAATATTGATAACTTAGAGTGACAGAAGCTGGTGCTCCTTTTGAACATGTGCTTGATAATTGCTAGACAACAGAAGGATCTACACAAGGCCCACTTCATTTCTGAGAAAAGGAAGGTGAAAAAGGTAGATTTTGAGATAATTGAAGCACACTAAACTACCTTAATTAACCATATTTCTCTTCAGTACCTTCCATCCTCCCACTAACAACTCCTGCTTGCTCAGGCAGTTATCACTGCAGGAAATAAACAAGATCTCAACCATACAGTCCCCTCACAGCTGCAATGAAACATAGGCTGAGGAATGAGGAGAAATATTGAGAAGAAGAAGAGGGTATTCAGCAACCTCTTCAACAAAGAACATTGAATACTAGGTTTTATTAGGCTGAGTAGAACAGCTTAAGAGTTAGTACTCCTTCCTGAAAAATTTAATTAGATTGTGATCAGCAGTCCTAATATATTTATTCAACAATGAGTACATTAGGCAGTGCTTCTCTGAAGAAAGATTGTGAACTACTTGTTCATAGTTCCCTGAAAATATCATCTCAACAGAAGTCAAAAAGGTAACTTCAGAAAATATTTTCACAAATTGCAGAAAATGTCATGATTTTAAAAGTCTGGTCCCATTTTCCCCTCTGAGATGCCTACCTCATCCCTCACTCTTAACACAGACATGAAAGAGCTAGAATCACAGAACACGCTGAGTTGGAAGGGACTCACAAGGACCACTGAGTCCAGTTCCTGTCCCTGCCCACAACACCCCAAGGGTCACACCAAGTGCCTGAGAGCATTGTACAAATACTTCTTGAACGCTGTCAGGCTCGGTGCTGTGACTGCTGCCCTGGGGAGGCTGTTCCAGAGAAACTAGGAAAGTTGCAGGCAACAATAGCCAAGGACAATGATCACCCAAATGGCATATCTGGAGAATTTCAACAGGCTAGAACTCATCATCCTGGAAAAGAGATGACTGAGGTGGGTTATAATAAGGGAACATGAAATTATGACTTGCAGAGAATACATGATAATTATTTTTTATAAGTCAAAACCTAGAAGTTTATAATAATGTCATCCAAAAACTTTTAAACCACAATTGTTTCTCAAATGATGCAGTTATTAAATAGTGGCACTTTGGTCCAAAAATTCCACGGAAGTACAAAGAAATGTTCCAAAAGAAATGAGAAGAAAAAACTTAGAAGAAATGTTGATTAAAAGCTATTCAACAAGGTGGTGCTTGTGGGACTTCCACCTCAAGAAGTTCCTGTGATACAAATTGCTGGAAATTTGGGCACAATAATACCAAGGAATGTACCACTTTAAACATGCTCTGTTCTTACACTCTTTATATATATATATATATATAATTTTTTTTTTTTTTTAAAGTTATGATGATTGACAAAGTCACAGGTCCCTGGTCTGATCTGGTATAAACATTCAGGGTTTGGCTGGTGTCATCTACTTTTGGAAGCTAGCAGGGATGATTACACTCACTTATTCCACAAATCCAATGAATTTTACAGAGCTACACCATCAAACCTCTGCCTCAGTGTCAGATTTGTAGTACAGCTACTACATGGAGGGTATTGTTGCAAGGCTTCAAACCATACAAGTCACCAACTACTTTGTGGATTGCTGCCTTAGCTGCTTACCATTCAAAGTCTTCATCTCATTTCTGAATTGGTATTACTCAGATGTTCAGCTATTTTATGCCAGCCATGCAACTTGTATCAGCAAGAACAACTGAAGAATCTCCAGCATTACTTGAACAATTAATAAGATCATAAAATGCAAAGACATTTATCCAAATGAAAGACCCTGTTCACACATGTTCCTCTCTTTTTAAGTCACAGTAAGCAGCTGTGTAACTGCTATTCTGCCAGGTGAAGTTAAATATTAAGAGAATGCTGAAAATAAGAATAATGGGAGGCAGGGTATTTTTAAGGCTTGTGGCTGAATTATCCCAGGAGGGAAAACAAAACATGACAAGACACCAAAGTGTGTTGGCTTATCTATCAGTTCATCCAGATGATAAGACTACACAATCTTTGCTGCTTGCTTTCATTTGTGCTTGTATGTCATGGTTTTAGCATTCATAAGATCATTCAGGCTTACAGAAGCCTCATGCAATATTAAAATGTTTATGCAACCCCTCTCTGTGCTTTAAGCAGCAACAACAAGTTCTGAGTCTGCAGAGAACAAGAAAAAATAGGTTCCACATCTCAGAAGAAAACCCTACTCCAATCAAACAACGATCTCTGAGCCACATTATGATTAACCAGAACTGTAATTTTTACCTCAATTAGCACCATTTGCATTCCACAACTTTATCTCTTGTCATAAGTTTTGAAATTTCTTTGTGGGTTCAGATGTATCAATAAGCTAAAGACTATGCTTTTATTTCCAGAAATTGTCTCTTCAAAATAATTTAGCTTCTACAAATAAAGCAGTCAAGTTGTATATCACGAAACAAAGATTAAGATACCTAAGAAAAGCAGAACACTTTGATCTACATGGCAATTTACAGAACGACTTGCTGCTTAATGAGATGTGAGTGCTGTAAGCAGCAAGCTTCAGAAGATCTCCCCTTCATTGTACCTTGGCTTAACAGCGTGCATTGCTTCATGGCAAACCATCACGAGCAGAGTAAAGAAGGGAAATAAAAACTAAGAGGAAAAAGAAAAAGGCAGGAAAAGGTCCTGCTTTGTCTGAAGGGACTCTGATGTTGACAACTGGTTTGCTTGCATGTACAGCTGGAATGGGGCTGTTTCAGACTCACAGAGGGCTGAGAAAAGAGAACATGGGACAAGCACAGCTCTATTCTTGTACCCTCTGGAGGTTTCATGCCAATGTCTGTACTCCTCACATCCTCCTTGGAGTCTTGAACCACAATTCAGATGGAGGCAGCAGACTTTCATCCCATGCAGTTTTCATCAGCACACTACTTTTCTGGTCCTCTCCACTGCAGAAATGATCCATTTACACTTTGTGCAAAGCTCAGGCCTTGGTTTTCAGCTCACATCTGGCTCTCACAGTTAGCAGCAGTTTTGGCCAGAGTAAAGAAGTCAAGCTTAGTCATAGGTTTGGGTTACGTGCACAAGGGACGGCATGGTCTCCTCTGGTCACCACTGATACCACTGAGCAGCATACTTTATCTACATGGTGAAGCTGGATCCTGGTATCAGTCTGGATGATTAACAAGAAATTCTTTACCTTCATTTCCATCAGCTCTTTTTATGACACTTACTCATTAACTGTAAAGTTAAACATCTAAGTATGTGTTGTCTATTAAAGATTTAGAATTCAGATAAAGCCAAGCTGAAAAATTAATGATCTGCACTTCGTTTGACCATCCCTCACACAGCTGCTGTCATGCTTGACTGGGAGCCCTGTGATGAGCATGGTGAGCTGTATATGCACTAGCAAAGGCCCTGCAGGAACCCCTGGGTTGAACAGCAATTCTCAAAATGGCACTTTAACAAGGCACCAGAAGATTGTTTAATCCCCTGCTACCACCTTCAGAGATAATCACAAGGAGACTTCAATTGCTTTCTTTTTTGTACTATTTTTTAAATTACCTTAAAAAGGTTTTATTATTTAGAACAGCAGGGTTTGCATCCTTCACTAGCAGTGTGGAAAGCATGTGTTTGCAAACCCCCTAATTGATGTTCTTGTTACAAATAACACATTCAAACCTGGTTTCTGAAGCCCGGTGCCATGTGAGCAGCCTTGTACCCAGCACTGTGCTGCCTGCTCTGAGCCAGCTCATAACCTCAAGGACAGCCTGAGCTTTCCACACTGCTCAGCTAAGGATGGCCCCTACCTGCTCATTTTAACCCAGTCAGACACTTCCCACCAATACAGAGCCCAACATGTATTATTAGCATTGGTTGTTTGATCCAGTGATGAATTCCATGTATCAACCAGCTAGGATTATTGATCCTTTTTAACTTGTTTACTTTCAGAGATTCTCAAAAGTCATTTTTTTCTGAAAGGGTTTGAAGGCACTAGGTTTCACAAAAGGGGAGAAAATGAAAGGCTTGACAAGGCTCTACACAGCATTCATTCAGTCTAACAAAAGAGCTGCAGAAAACTAACACCTATAAATACCTGGCAGTGTTTCCCTCTTGTTTCTAGGGAGAGTATTGGCTCATTTAATATCACAGACAGCTTAAAGTCAGTCTAAATACATTCATTCTATTACCACCTCATCTGCTTGCTCTAAACCCACAACAAAAAACACTGAACTGCTCCCTTCAGAAAGATTTGCTGTTTCCTCTTTTTTTTTCCCCCTGCTTTTCCCTGCCCTAACTTGCTCATCTCTTCTCTCTTCAGATTAATGTTATGTGAGAAATTGAATTCTCAGTTCTGCTGCAGAACTGGGAGAGCATGTGTATGGCAGGGAGGGGAAGTCACTGTGGGAAAAAGGGTACAATGTGTTTGCATCTGATATCCCTTGATCTGGTCCAAGACTACGGTTCATCTGAGACCTGCTTCCTAGGAAAGTGTCCTATAAACACAGAGCTACAAGGCCTTATCAGGGGATCTCCTTCCATTTCCCCTGCTGGAGTAGCCCCTTTTTGTACAAAAGGCTTGAAAGTTTGTGGCTCGTCCAGTGGCGAGAAGAAGATGCAGTGACCTCCAGGATCTCACCTGGCACTGGAGTGCCAGCTCTTGCTGAAAGCAACGTTCAAGACCTCTGCACAGGCTGGAGCAGCATCTGACAGTCATGCAAACAGTCCTGCCTCCCCCACTGAACACAGCACTACTCAAGGGCTTTGTTCTCTTCTGTGATGAGGGAGTTGCATGTCCAAACTCCATCAGGCAGAGCAAGAAATTAAACTCCAAGTTTCTACACCTTGGGTGACCCCTCTAACCAGTTTATTCAATACACAAAAGAAAGCCACTGGCCATTTTAATAAACCTAACTCCCAATAAATTTTTACTGCTGCAACTAATAAGTTAATATATCCAGAATGTTTAAGTAGTTCCAAGAAAAAATAGGTTTCTTTCTTCATGAAAGAAATTATTCTGTAGATGTGCAACCAAGAAGAACAGTGAGGTATCATTTGACAGTGACTTCTCCAGGGCAAGGATGAATGAACTGTTCTCTTTACCCAATGCTGAACAACAGTGGAGTTGGGATCTTGTACGATCCTCAGGCAAAACATTCAAGAACAGAGTTAGCAATATTTCTTTCATCAGTTTACACCCAAACAATTAGAGTGTTAACAGATAAAACTCCCTTCCAATCCATGCACAAGGTACTAGGAAGCATTTTTAGCAGGAATTGGTAACTGTGACACCCTCCCAGCCCCTGCAAAGTGCTGTGACCACAGTTCACATGTGCTCCAGCCCCAGTGGCTGGGACCTCTGTGAGCATCTCACTTGGAGACGCCTCAAATAGCTTGAGAGGTTGTGGCACAGTGCTGCACAAATGGTCCCCAATCTACCAGACAGCAGTTTTGGGGTTCTTAGTCTTCAATTGAATTGCCTCAGTGGGATTTATGTGGAATGTAGGTGCCAGGGAACTTTTGTGTTTCCAAGCCCAGAAAATTCTAAATTGTATTAGCATAAATTAATAATAATGTGTGAGAGTTTACATTTCTAGGTGGAAGGCATTTGCCCATTCAGTTCCTTCCTTCCTGTCTCATTAGAGCTGCCCAAAGGATATTAAAGTCGTGGCATTTCAATCAAGGTGTTTAAAACACAGCCTTGCAAATTCAAACTCATCTTGAAAATCAGAGAGAAAGAAAAAGAAGAAAGCCCACAAGAACAGTTTTCCCAA
This sequence comes from Chaetops frenatus, assembly GCA_013400775.1. NCBI lineage: Eukaryota > Metazoa > Chordata > Aves > Passeriformes > Picathartidae > Chaetops > Chaetops frenatus. Next base: position 275,062 of record VZTR01027126.1, on the reverse strand, counting down.
TCAAACAAATTCAGCTCTATTTTAGTCTTTTTACATTTAAAACAAAATACATCAGAATGGTAAATATCTTGTCTGCTTTTTAAAAGCTAGAAAATCAAATATCTTCCACTGGTGAATTTGTCATATTTTATTTGAAAAGCACTGATTTTTCTCTTGTGCGTTTCATTTCCAAATGAATATATACAATGTAAATGAATTTATATAATATATACAGCCTCCTTTCAAAGGGGGCCATTTGTCAATGGTACATTAGCTGAGTTCTACGATGCTAGCACAACTGACACAAAAATAGAGCAACTGCAAGATAAAACTACAGGCAGCTCATTGCGGATGCTGAACCCTGTTAATGGCATATTAGGAATTTACAGAGGATATACTGCAACACTTTCAGGCACCATGGGACCCCAATATACACGTGTATATGCAGCTAAAGCCTCTTCTTCAAAATACTATTTACTTCTTTGAATGCTTAAGAAAATTTTTTGAGTAGGGGTCAACTCCTCTCCTTATTTCCTTATTTTTTCACCCCCCTTTGACAGCAACGAACAGACTGAAAAAAAAAAAAAAAAGGTTTTCCACTACCTCACATCAAATTGGAAATCAAAATTCTTTTTAAAAGATCTGGTTAAACCAGGTGTGATTCCAACCTGGAAATGTTGCTACATCAGCTCACAGCCACAGCAGCTGAAGCAAGTCAGTCTGCTGCTCGCTGCTGCAGTCCAGCCCCTGCAGTGCACTAAACTCCCTGGGTCAGGGAAATTCACAGATTGTTGATATCCCTGGCTCAGATGCACCACGGACAGTGTAGCTGAGCTGATGCCAACCCCACAGGGGAGTTCACTTCTCCAAATACTCACAGGCAAGCATTCAAGCTCATATAGTTTTGAAAGCTTGTGATTTTAAACCTGAGTATTGGAGGCTGGGTTTGCTCTGCTTTACTTGTTCCCTTCCTCCCACTTCGCCACATGAAGAAGGGATGGCTTTTCCAGAAAAACTGAAGAGTCCTGTCAATTGCATGAGTGGAGGGCTGTTCTGTGGTTTTGGTTTTATTTTTTTTAAGAAGAGACAGCAAATACTGTAAGGCTTGCTGTAAAATTGCAGGAGTTGGCAGAAGTGCAGCTGTAATTATAAAGGGCTGTTATTCTCTTCTATGTGAAGTTGCAGAATATTTATATATGGGTGGCATCCATCAGCTAGAAGCCAACAGAGCAGCCACCCCAACACCCATCTGAGGGCCAGAGCAGAGCCAGGCAGTGAAGGCAGCACACCAGCCTCACTGGCACCGATGCCAAGATGATTTTTGTTTTTATATATTCATCATATATATTCGTAGCTCTGGGGACTGTTATTATATAGCTATATAGTTGTCTAACTTCAGTATTTTCCTGTTAGACAAACAAATTCCTGAAGGCCTGTTCTAATCTTGCTTCTTATGGGAATCAANATTGCATGAGTGGAGGGCTGTTCTGTGGTTTTGGTTTTATTTTTTTTAAGAAGAGACAGCAAATACTGTAAGGCTTGCTGTAAAATTGCAGGAGTTGGCAGAAGTGCAGCTGTAATTATAAAGGGCTGTTATTCTCTTCTATGTGAAGTTGCAGAATATTTATATATGGGTGGCATCCATCAGCTAGAAGCCAACAGAGCAGCCACCCCAACACCCATCTGAGGGCCAGAGCAGAGCCAGGCAGTGAAGGCAGCACACCAGCCTCACTGGCACCGATGCCAAGATGATTTTTGTTTTTATATATTCATCATATATATTCGTAGCTCTGGGGACTGTTATTATATAGCTATATAGTTGTCTAACTTCAGTATTTTCCTGTTAGACAAACAAATTCCTGAAGGCCTGTTCTAATCTTGCTTCTTATGGGAATCAAGGACAAGACACCTTCCCAAGACACCTTTCCATGTAATTGACATAAACAACTAGCAAGAAAAGGGGGCTTCAGAAAGGATTAAACCAAGAGGGGAAATTAGTTCATTAACCATGTTTCTAATTGGGGATTCTTGTCAATTATGCTAATTCACTAAACTTCTGCAACTGTCCTTGCCCTATGCCACGTGTGCATCTTTGGCCTGTATTTCAGCATGTTGTGCACCTGGAGGGACCCTTCATTGAATGGTAACTGCATTTTATCACCTAACCTTGTTTGGCTCTTNGGGAAATTAGTTCATTAACCATGTTTCTAATTGGGGATTCTTGTCAATTATGCTAATTCACTAAACTTCTGCAACTGTCCTTGCCCTATGCCACGTGTGCATCTTTGGCCTGTATTTCAGCATGTTGTGCACCTGGAGGGACCCTTCATTGAATGGTAACTGCATTTTATCACCTAACCTTGTTTGGCTCTTGATTTTAAGACTCATAAAGCAACAGCAGTACCAGTGCCTGACAATTTGGGAACCTCATACCAAGAGTGGGGAAGACCTAGTATTCACATATATTATATCTCTGATTTGACACTGTAACTCTTTTTTTTTTTTTTTTTTTTTTTTTTTTTTTTTTTTTTTTTTTTTTTTTTTTTTTTTTTTTTTTTT
>VZTR01027126.1:241951-272504 GCA_013400775.1 Chaetops frenatus | reverse complement strand
TTTTTGTTTTTGTTTTTTTGTTTTTGTTTGTTTGGTTGGTTGTTTGGTTTTTTTTTTTTTTTTTTTTTTTTTTGGTTTTTTGTTGTTGTTGCTGTTGTTGTTGTTGTTTTTTGTTTGTTTGTTTGTTTTGTTTTGGTTTGGTTTTGCATACCATCTATGCAAATTTTCAAGAGTGCAATGCTTTCTTATGAAATAAAGGCAGTAACACCATGATTAAGCTGTTTGTCTATGTGATAAAAGTGAGACTGCTACTGCTACAGTTCAAAGCTGTGATCTGTTTTAGTCAGTATTAGCTTTTAAGAGGATGTACCATGGTTTAGCCATATATTTAGATGTGTAGTTGGTTGACACCTGGGATTTTATGGCTTAGTTACAGAGAACTTTGATTCTCTTTGAGCATACAAGTAGAGCAGGTACTACAGCACATTCAGATTCCTAGAAAGTAGGATCTGAATTACAATGAGATGTATCTATCTAATCAAGAGCACATCTTAATATCCTAATTATAGAGTCTCGGCAGCTGGATGAAATATGAGATATTGAGAACCACTGACCAAGCAATTTTAAAGGTTGGTCTAACATTTCTTGTATTCCTCAAGAGGGGAGAGAACAAGTGCTTTACTCTTCTGAGGAATAATGAAGTAGGGATGAAAGGAGTGATCATGACTGACTAATACCTGATTGCCAAATAAATCTGTGTAGCTGTCTGATACCTGTACAAACAAGTGCTCACTCTGCTCCTATAAAGGCTTTCAATACACTGGAGAGTTCCTGTAACCTGGTTCTGATTACCTTTGGATGAGAAATGGCATCGTATGGAAACAGATCTCTAGCCTGATCTTGGTTCTGATTCCTTGGAGGAAATCTGCCACATTAATGTACTGACCTGTGTTATATGTTCTGAAACTGTACCTGCTGGGCATTACTGGTCAGCAGAAAACGGGACTGGTTTAGAGAGAGCAATCCTCAGGGCTGAAATTCTGCTTAAAGATAATATTAGATGCCTCCTCTTACTATTTTACTTTAAATTTAAATAATTTACATACTAGTGAGTATAACTGAGAAGAGCCCGTTAAGAATCTGTTCCTAGACAAAATAGACACATAAATAGAAAAGCATCTTCTGAGCCTGTTTCCAACCACTCAGACTTCAGACTGAACAATTCAACTGTCAAGTGAGACATCAGGGGAATCAGGAGACAATGCTGAAGAAAACCTTATGTGCAAGGAGAGGGGCAGCTCATGGGAGAGAAGAGGGGACAATTTGCCCCCTCACTTTTCTTCTGTGCTCTTTTGCAAATTTCTACCGGGGGGGAAATTAATATTATACTACTAGGAAAATACAGTCCTCAGAGGAGACAGCAATAAATAATACCTGAAATAATTGCTTTTATTTTATTAAAAAACCACTAGGACTGAAGGACTAAGAAATTCAGCTATGCTGTTATTTAAACTCAGTACCTAAAGTAAGGGGGTAAAAAATATAGATGAAAAAAATAAATACATGTCCTATGTCCAAACTACTTCATGTAGGTGAGTGCAGGCCTTGAGCTGTCACAGGACTAAACACTGTTGTTGTTTGTTACCCCTAGTCTCCCAAAGCTGTGCTGTTTGACTGTGTGAACACTCAAACAAAGGAAAAAAAAGTATCAAGGTGTGGGCCATGTGATAAAGCTTTGCTTTACACAGTGATAAGCAATTTTGTACATTTGTACTAGATTTCACCCATTGGATCACAGAGACAGACATTTATGGAGATTCATTTTAATGTGCTAATAGTCTCATTACCTGCCCATTTCAACCAGGAACATTATACACTTATTGGGGCTGGGAATTTCAGAACAAATCCTTGATTAACAGCCAACTCATAACCTTTAATTAATTAGCAGACATCCAAGCACAACATCCTTGAACTTTCAGGAGAATTAAAGAAGAGATGCAAGCAATTAGTTAGTGCATTTCAGAATCAGACAAGACAAGAGTGCATGAACAGAGAAAAAATATTTTTCTGAAGAGATAACAAGATTTAATCCCTATTCCATGAAAAAAAAAAAAAGAAAGAAAATCAGATGTAAATGTACTTGTTCTAATTTCATTAACATTTCCTTCTTAACATCCAGGGTGTTCTGTGCCTTTTGAATTTTTGCTAAATAATCAAAACACTACTTTCTGAACTGCAGTGGACTTGGCAGTTCAGTCCAGCTCCAAGAGACTCTCATCCGAATCTCCCCACACTCACCTCTCAGCAGAAGGTGCAGCAGAACCTTGCTGGTGAATTTGACCACCCCACCTGCCTCATCAAATCCTGGCAGAACCACAGAACCTATGAGATCAGATGACAATGTGGTGGTGCAATTAGGGAAAGTCATCTTTACGAAGCCTCACTAAGTAATCTGCAGTAAGTCACTTAGTCATAGTCTACACATTTATATAACCCACCTACCTAATAGAACTGTAATGAGGATTAATTAATTTTTCAAGTGTTTTGAGATCCTTGAATTTAAGGAGTAGCTTTTTCTTGCAGTAATTTAACCCTGCTAATTCCAGACCGACTCAAAGGTGAGCAATCATGGGACGTGAACAAATCAAAAAGTCTAAGAAATACTCAAATCTCAGAAGGACAACGAAACAATTCAACCTGGGAAGAGCTGGATTTCAGCCACATTTTATACAATCTGAAATGAGAGAGAAAAATGACAGGTTTCATCCCCATTCTAGGCCACTTCTAGTGAAATTTTGTAACATCTGCTGATGCTAAATACTTCCGACTAGAAGAATCCATTTAAGGCTATTTCTGCAAGCCCATACTATTCTCCAGGGTTACTGCTTGGATGTATTTAAGCCAAGCACCCGTCAGAACACTATTTCATGCCCAGAATGGAAAGGAGGATGAAGATCAAGATCTCACTGTGATCTGAAATGTATAATGTCACTGGACTGCCAGACTATGACATATTAAGATTCCATTTGCTATCTATGGCCTGGCACTAACTCAAGAGAACACAGCAAATTTGTTTGAACTCAAATTTGATTGAAGACTATTTCTACACAATTTATTAACTGGCATGTTTTTGTGACACAGACCTACCTTATAATTCTTTCCCTCCATGGTTTTTGGGAACCCTAGTAATTTGCTACTACCAAAATCTTTATCACTGTGGGCATGGAAAAAGGCCTCTTTCCACCTTTCTTAAATTTTGGGTTTATGTATCGCTTTCCAGAAGTAGTTTTAGATGTAAAACTGTAGAAGTATTTAAGAAAGCTATTTGTTCAAATCACCCTAAATATCTAACAGAACTTCAGTACACCCCTTTTTCTTCTGTTCCTAATCTAAATTGTGAATCATATGCAAATGAAAAGAAATGTATCTGTTGAGAGAAAGGCCCAAGTTACACACATGACAGCTAAGCTCCCTAAAACAGTAGACTGGCAAGCCTGTTTCCACACCAGCAGGAAATTAAACTGAACATAAGCCACCCCCTTTCCCCCCCGTCCCGTCTAGTAAGGAAGGGACAAAAAGAGAGATTATGGGTTTAGATAGTGATTTACTAAAAGCCCAGAGCAATGGAATAAGATGTGCACAAGAGCAGTATTAGTAGCAGAAGCATTCAATAAAAGAGAAGGTGCTTTACCACAAAAAGGCATTCACCACAAACCCAAACAAGGTGGTGAATGTTCCCTGCAGGTCGCGTTCCTGGGGTTTTCCCAGACAAAGGCGATATGGACACCGTTCCTGCATGCAGTGGGATGCGGGAACAAAGGCAATATTGCAGGGGAGCTCCCACAGATAATGTTTTCCTCCTCCCCAGTATGAAATAAATTAGAACAGGGATAAACAACCCTCCTGAAGTTAGATTGTCTGAAGGGGGGTCAGGCTGCAGCCCCTCCAAGGTGGGCAGGTGTTTGTGCTGCCACTTTGACCTCTCTGCCACCTGCGGGTTCTGCCACTTTTGCTACTGCTCCACCATGCTCTTTTCAGCTCGGCTCAGCTGGACTCGCCCTCTCTACCTGTCCATTCCCTGCCAGCAGCTTCCTCGCTGGCCCCAGTGTTTCAGCACTGTGGTTGATCATGTTTTTGCCACTGTTCCTTCCAGCGGCAAAAGTCCGTGGTTGTGCTCCGAGGAGAACGGGATAAGGGACAGTGGAGACACCGAGTCTGCAAGGGTTGATGCTGATGCCTTCCCAGAACAAGGCCAAATGGCCGAAGGCCAAAAGGGCACCCCAGATTTTCCTGCCAAAACCATGTGCCCAGCGATGATGTGGGTGGCACAGAGTAACACCCTGCTCATGCCCACACAGCACTAAACACCACCCCTCTCTGTTAATAATGCCTTCAGAGGAGCGTGCAAAAAGCAGAGCTGAAACGCTCACACTGGAGCACATATTCAAACACCTGCCTGTGCTGCTTATCTGTGCATGCACAGGGAGCTAGGGCTGCCCTTCTGTCTTTTGTTGACACAACTTCAATTGTCATTTTTGTAATAAATCATAGAGAACCAAATTCTTCATGTCCCCATAATCCCAGATTAGGCTGGGATCACAGCGTAGATGTGCAAGCAGGAAGAAGGATATATGATCTGTACAGGAGAGTGGGAGAAGCCAGTTTTCATTTCAGCTATTTAGGGGATTTTTTTTCTTCATATTGAAATGTTACACAGGTATCTCTGTGGACTTTTCCTTCATCTGGGGAATTTTCTCAGCCATCCTCTGGCTAGCCATACATAATCCTCAACACCTTTCACTCTGTTCGGCATAGAATAAATTTTTTCCATAATTCTGTTTACCTTGACATAAACATCACAAGATTTCAAAAAATTACCAATTTACAGCCACCAGGGACAGCAGGACACAGGGCCTTTTGGTGGCTTACTTACAAGCATACCACAGGGCAGTTGAAGAACTGACAGCTCTCAGGCCTTTCTTTAAGAAAATTACAGAAGACCTGACCAGATATATTTTTTTCCCTTGGCCTGAACCTCAGAAATAATCATCAAATTGTCACAAGATCAAGAAGACCTCAGTAGACAATTCAAGAATGCAACTACCCACCAGTATGATTAGGTCTCTTCCACATGTAGAATGAGGGCCCTCATTCAGAAGCTGTTTAAGTAATAAAGAAAGCAGTGTACCCGTTCCAGGTGCTGCATTTGTTCATCTTTTTCCAGAGGTAGAGGTGGTATTTGAAAAAGTCTATTTCACCAAAGAAGGAGAAAAAAAAAATTATACAGAAACATTCATCATCATTTGGAATGTCACAGAACTTTCAGGATGTCGAAATATATATCACATGAGAAAGACGTATCCCTTGTTCATGAACAACGAGCATTTCAGAGAGTTCAGAAAAAAAGTCCAAAACATGGCCATAGTTATGCAAGCCTGGCTAAATAAATAAACAAACTAAAACAAGGACACCGAAAAGGAAGAGTCCCCTACTGGGAGACAGACTTAGCCTTGACTTCAAGAAGATCTGTAAAAGTTTATCTTAAATGGCTGTTAATTCCAGCCTCTAGAGCTTCAACCTATTTTAGACCATGTATATGTGCTTCAATTAAAAAAAAAAGAAAAAGCCAACAGAGAGCAGTGGCAAATGTTTGGTTGCATTCTGTGCAGTATTTTTATCAAACACAAGCCACAATAGTCTATTAGGATGATAATTTCATACATTATAATGGCCATATGCATATAAATACGCATCCCTTAAGAATTTCTTTACTTCTGTTGATACTTTGGAAATTATTCATCTGATTAATGAATTATACACTGAATTTATACATTAACGCCTAATGCTTATGCCCAAATAATTTCTGGACTAATATATTATTTAAAACCACGTAGGAAGATTAGAAACTGGGTTAATTTACTAGTATCTAGCTTAGGGCTCCAATTTTCTTAAAGACAAATTCACTACACGAACAGGCAATAGGACTGTGAGAACAGAAACTTTCAGATGTTTCAGTTATTAGGGCTGTTTAATAGATTATCTATATAAAATGGAGATTACAGCATAAGTCATACTTCAAATGGTAAACTAAGAACTGCAAACTAAAAGCTCCTGACAAGCAATTCATGAAGCCTTGACTTCCCCAAATGGATTAATGTCGTGTGAAATAGGAAGAAGCAACATCCATGGCTGTAGTGACCTTTCAGATCTTTGCTCTTAGACTCAACAGAAGATGTCCTTAGTCTCGTGGCACATGCAGTGTCAGATCTAACTCAACAAAAATGGAGAGAAAAAGCAGCACTTTGTGTAAAGAGTTACATGCAAGTCATCCTGGCATGTGGGCAGGCACACACATAAAAATCACTTCCCAGCAAATGGTTATGTCACTGCCATTTAAGGCTGCAATTCTGAGATGGAAGCCCATCTTCTTTTTCTAAACCAGACTTTGATTGATTTTAATCTCAATCTCATTATTTGCAGATGTCCTTAAAATAGATGTTTTTTTGCACTATCACTTCATTCATTTAAAACACACACACACAAAACAAAGCAAATATTAGGGATTGATTAAAGTGATTCTATCAAATTAGTTGGCTCCATCTCAATTATATTTTCCTAAAATAGATACAGATCAACTACTTTTGAAGATCTAACACTTGATGTGGGATGGGGAAATCTGGCATATCGTTTATATGAGATTTTCAGACTTTACTTTTTGTTGAACAAGCAAATCCTTTTAATCAATACATTGATTTAAAATTGCTGCCAACTCTTTGGAAGTCCAAAGGTAGCAAAACTTTTCCTAGAGTTTCATTTATATCTTGCAAGTAGTGAGATTTTGCTACTGATGACATTGCCCAGCAGTCCTGCTATTGCAACTGTAGCCCCATCTTTCCCAGCTCAAAGAGAGTACAGGGACCTGGTTATCAGTTTCTTTAAAATTCAAGTTTTCCCATAATAAAATACCTTAATGGTTTGGGGTTTTGTTTTCTTTTGTTTTTTTGTTTTTTTTTTGAGAGAGAGAGAGAGAGAGAGAGAGGATAAGATGTCCTAGCTGAAACACTACTCAAAAAGAGTTTTTGGCAGACGATCAGCATGGAGAATTCTCTTTTCTTATGCTTTAAAGCTGAAAATTATAAGCAATCAAAGGACATTAGAAATGGAAAGTTTTGGGCAACATTTTCTCTAGATACTGTGATATGGCCCCCAATACAGAGTGCTGTAAGATACCTCTTCAAAACACTGCATCTAAATTAATCCTTTCAGTATCTTTTTGGTACGTGATATGTTTTACACCATCCCATGTACTAAAATGTGATATCAGTGGTTCCATGCTTGGTATTAATTCAGGACATACTCCTGCATATCCACAATATGGATATGGCATTGGGCAGTTATACAGAGCCTCAATGATTTCAACATATTGCCAGCTTTCAAGGGAAAATGCCTTCCCTTGGACCCCCTATTCAAAAACAGTTGTACAGACCACCACCACCAGCTCTGAGGGGAGATAATCAACTTTAAAATGAGGTCGATGAACCACTGAATACATTTAATGATGATTGCTGCATGAGAGGAACTCTTCCCACCTCAAGAGTTTCACATGATTGCAACACATCTTTCCTCTGTTTCAAATACATTCTGAGGTTTCACAAGCTCTGCATGTTAAGACACTGCAACAGAAAAGGAGCAGGGAAAGGCTTATTCCAGCACTTGCTGTACAGCCAACCATAAATATTTTGAATTCAGCTGTCCCTAAGTGCGAAAAAGGTAGAGACTATGAAATAGAAATCAATGGTCATGCTTCATATACTACTTGATGTTTTACTTTTTTCCAGGGCTTTGATTATAGAATGTAGCACAGAATGAGCAGATGTGCATCTCCTGCTTTATGCTACTTTTTCTGCTTTGCTGCTTTCCTTGTTTCTTGACCTCCTGCTTTTCATCCTAGGGGAAAGCAGATGAATTTTTGCAGGAAGGTGATGCGGTCAACATGCTTCTTTTTTGCTACACACTTCTTGTGTTCCAGAAAAATAATTAAAGTCAGGGAAAAACCTGCGTGGTATGAGCTAAGTCCAGACTAGATCCAGGATAATTACAAACAATCGACCTCTGATAGTGGCCAAGTGGCCTACTCAGTATTTAACACAGGTTGAGTGAAAAGTGTAACAGGCAACTGTTCCCCCAAGACCATCACACCATGTCTTGCACTCTCCAGAGCAGTCTCAGCACAGGTCAGCAAATGTGTGAGCTAAGGGTGACTCAATTCCTTGCTGCTCCTAAAAACAGTCCCTTAAAAGCAAGAATGAGGTCTCAGACACAGAAGCTGGTCATACCACCACTTGTGTTACAGCTCTGCAAATCGAGTCCAAGACTTCAGAATTGAGAGTGCATCAGAGCTTTTGAAAGTTATCTTCTCTGCTATGTGATCAATCATGTACTGAGAAAACTGAATGGCCAATATGAGCACTTTACAAACTTCCCAAGTAATGAAATATATCCCCTACTTTCTGGACTACTGTTTTTGAATCTGATGCACGCAGTCATCAGTGATCTGGAAATACAGTAATTTGTTAGAACTATATGCAGAGTTTTATTCAATTTATAAAGAAAGGGAAATATAAGCAAAGGGGAGTGAAAGAATATTTTATTGAAAACAATGCTCCAGATGCATCCAGAACAGTCATCCGGGAGATATATAAAACCATTACATTTGGAATAGAGTTTTTGTGTTTCTCCCAAAGAAAGTAGAAATACAATATAACTTATAATTAGTACAAACAAAAACGAGGTTAAATTCACAGTCATATATTGCCAGAATGATTCTAACAGGCTGAATGGAAAAGCTTAAGTCGGCAGAATTTCAGCTAGCGGAAAATATAAGATATTTATCTGAGTTACAAGACAGCAAGAATGACAGAACTACTAAATTTACATGCAGGTTTCTAAAATTAATTTATTTTTGTAGAACAAACTGCCAGATTGCCAACATCGACTCTTGCACACTTCAGAGCCACACACTTCTGTCATACAATGTTGTTCTTATTCTTTTACAGAAATCAACTGATCTTTTGTTGCTCCCAATAGAATATTTTAGTGTTTTGCACTGATTAGGTGAATCTTTGACTGTGGGACCTTCCTGATGGAAACACTGAGCGGTGTGGGAGGGTGGGGGGAGATGAACCACAAGATAATTTACATAAGTGCATTGCAATTATTTCTCCTTAATTATGCATGCAGCTGGCTCTATTTTAAGCCATGCCAGTGCGCTGTGCACACGAGCACTAAGGGTATCTGTCACTCCACGTGTCAGGCCTTTAACATTCTCACCCACCTGCCAGCGAATCACCAGCAGCAACCAAAGAGAAGCAGTCAGGCTTGTGGCCACCTGCCATTCATCAGCACTGTCAGGGCACGGCTGCTGCCTCTTCATATTTCTCTCATGTCGAGACTTTCTTTGCGCTCTGTTCTAAACACCAGGTCCATTTGCTCTTTTCTACCTAGTTACTCTATGAACTTCTAATTCACCAGCAAACTAAGCTGCCTCATTTTTGAAAACACAGTCACACAAATGTAAGCTGGCAGTTGGAAACAAGCTGAATTAATGAAAAAAAAAAAATCACAGTTGTGTTTATATTAATTAAATTAAATAATTACATACTGAAACTCAGCTTGAATCTCCTCTCGAATGACACTATTGCACTTTCTTTTTTCCTTCCTGGCAAAGATTCTAATTTTTGTACAAATGCTTTATCTGAACACAAATTGAGGAGATGTTATGTTTGTCCAGACTTTCAGAGTGCGGGGGAACCTTATCTTTGGTAGAAAATTATAATCCTGTTTTGCCAGTGCTATGTGGAGATGCTAAGAAAAATCAGGATCATTCCTCAAATACAAGACGCCACCTGGAAAACTCTGACATCCACAGCACAAGGCCATATCACAGCCATAAAACACAAGCAAGGTAAATCTGTTCTAATAAGCCCTGTCCTTATCATCTCCACCAAACAGGAAAGAAACAAAAACTGAGAGAGACACTCTCATTCTCACCTGACAGCCCAGCAAGTCAGCCCTGTGCTAACACATATGTTCCCAGTGTCTTTACATAGATGCTTGCATTGTTCACTAAGTCCTGCCCACCACCTGCAGCTTCTTTGGGACAAAATATCTCATAGAGACACTGCTCTCCTGGCCTCAGGATGAAGAGTGGTCATGATGACTCAACATGAAACTGTGGAGAATGCTTAATAGTTCTAGAAGAGTTAGATATGCCTAAGATAATTCAAATAAGGGCCTGTTTCTTAATGGGACACCCTATAAACCATTTAGCCAGAAACCAGGGTCTTTTAACATGGAATTTCTATGTACAGACTTGAGGGTTTTGGCATTTGCAGCACTGCCCATGCTATTTTGCCATTAATACCCTGTATTTGAGAGATGGACTTGCATGATAGTCTGGTTCTTACTAAAAGCAAGGCAGCATTGCCACCTCCTCTCTTCTTCTCTCCACTCTTCCTCTCCTCTTCTGCCTTCTCCACAAAAAAAGAAATGGTAACGCAAGTTGCAAAATGGAAATTTTGTCCCTTCTTATCATGGAAGTTTATTTTAAATTCAAATACCATTCTTATTTGTGTTTCTTTTAAACTATGGGGTGTATGACATTGAACTCAATTTTTAATTTGTACTAAAACTGACACATAGTCAAGACTGAATGCAATAAAACACAATTGGTCCTTAGACTGCACTAAACTATGAGCATAAGCCCCAACCATGTAGTAGACATTAGATAGGATAATAAAACCTATTATTTCATATATAATATGAATATATTAGGATAATAAAACCTATTAGTTCATTTGGTACCACATGTAAACAAAAATAATTTCACCTAGTTTTGAATTTTTTCTTGGAATGCTGCTGTGAAAGGTGTTCCACCTGCCTTTGGTATTCCACCCTACAGAAAAACATGGGGAAGAGCAAAATATTTGGGTTTGTCGGACAATAAATTGTTAAAACCATGCACGCACCACATAGCCAAATAATTCCTATGGTATTCACCACTGAAAGTCATTCATTGACATAAACAAATCTAAGGGGTTGCAGAAAAACAGTACACAGACTCATCAAACACCTTGTTCTAACAGCTATTTTTGAAGCAAAGGTATAGGCTATTAGAGTTCAGTAGATTATGAAACCATGCAAAATCCACTCATTCATGGAGATAAGATTTATCAAATCACTATTCCCCCTGTTCTTTTAAGATATTTCATAATGACACTGACAGATGAAAGGCTTGCATGCCTGGCTCCTTAGCCCAGAACACTGCCAATACTCCAAAATTTATCAAAATGACAATTCAAAGCTATTTTCCCCTAGTTATTATAGAAGGGTCAGTTGGATTTTACACAACTCATCTTAAATGATTGATGAAAGGTACTGGAGAGACAGTCACTGTTGCCTTCCAGGTACGCAATGCTGGAATGCTTGACACTTCTCAGGATGCAAAACACACTTTAAAAAAATTACTGATAAAGCATGGGCCTCGGGGAAAAACCATTATTATTTGCTAATAGCAATACACATATTCTGCTCCTGTGAAATGTGTGTGTATCTGAAAGGATGTTTGAGGAGGAAACGTGAGAGGGGTTGGTTAGGGATGGAGGTTACGCATGGTGGAGAAGCATTCAATGTTATGGTGTCACAAAAGATTCAGGCTGTCAAAACACAATAATATATATCTTACTAGGTTAATTTATCTCTAAAGATCAGAAAATAATACACCAGCTTGGTTGGAAGATCATCTAGTTCCAATCCCATTGCCATGGGTGGGGACACCTTTCACTCAATCAGGTTGCTCAGAGCTTTGTCCAACCTGGCCTTGAACATTTCCAGGGATGGGGCATCCACACCTTCTCTGGGAAACCTGTTCCATTGCCTCACCACTGGAATTTCTTCCTAATATCTAACCTGAAACTACTCTCTTTCAGTTTGACGCCACCCCTCCTTGCTCTTGTAAATAGTCTCTCTCCATCTTTCTTGTTCAGGACTGGGAACATATTTATAGAAAAGACACTGAAAAGATTTTGGCCATACGCAGTATAGAAGGTAACATCTGAAGCCACTGGGATCCTCCCTTCCAAACCCTCTGTACAATATCAAAAATGCCAAACCAGAAATTACTTCTTTTCCTGAGATTTTCTCTCTTTTCTTAATAGAGTCAAGGCCCAAGTAGCATGAAGGCAGTTACATGGTTAATCATACAACCCCAGAAGAAAACAACTCAGCTCGAAAGAGGGAAATAGGAAAGTAGTGCTTGTATTTCCACACCCTGACTTGCTAATGCCCCACTCTGATCCTAAGAGGCAAAGGTCTACAACAGAGCTGGAAGCCACCTATGTTTGCATTCCCAGCAATGCTAACACTGTGCAGCAGAAGACAGAGCAGTTTCTTAGGATATTTGTTGGAGACTTGTTTTGTTTTTTTTTGTGGGGATTTTTTTGTTTGCTGGTTAATTTTTAGTATACAGACAAGAGTAAATTTCACAAAGAAATTAGCTTTCTTCCTCAATTTCTTGAAGCTAATCCAAATACAGGACATTTCTTGTCTCTGACAGTCTTTGCCACCTATACTCTTAGCAGATGTCTATTCAAAAAACTGACAAACTATTTTACAAACAGCAGAAAGCCCTGAGGTCACTTCTACCTACTTTCC
This sequence comes from Chaetops frenatus, assembly GCA_013400775.1. Classification (NCBI taxonomy): domain Eukaryota; kingdom Metazoa; phylum Chordata; class Aves; order Passeriformes; family Picathartidae; genus Chaetops; species Chaetops frenatus. The sequence goes on along the minus strand of VZTR01027126.1, from coordinate 259,853 downwards.
TGCAATAAATAATCTTCAAAATTCATTTCATTTTTTCATGATAATTTTGTGATCTCTTTTGATGCTGAAAATGTTATTTTCTTTTCTTTCCTGGGAGGAACTGTATTTTTAATCAGGCTTCCCAGAAAGAGGTTTTGCTGATCTTAATGTGAAAAGAAACCTATGAAAAAAAAATATGCCTGGAAAATATTACTTCAGAATGACAGAGTTTATTTGACAGCACAGGAGATGAAAAGGCTTGGGTCCTTAAATTCTCTCTTCTCTACAGACCACAGAAGAGTGTTTGGAAAGCTGAACAGTGAAATACGGTTATGCCTAGAGACTGCTTGGCATCTCCTGCACATCACACAGGAACATCTGGAGAGAGACAATTAGAGCACAAGCAGCTGCAGTTCCCCCACTTGCTAATCTGAATTGTTTCATCGTCACCTTGTGCTCCCTCACTGCCTGCTGCATCCACTGAGTGACCTGCATTTTATAAATCAATTCTCAACTGTGTTGCATTATCATACAAATATTAGACAGCAGTAGGTTCACTGATCTGTTAACAGAGCGGGCAGGTGTCAATGGGATGACCTGCTGTCTGTTGAGTGAGCCAAATACTCGTCCTGTGTAACAAGCAGACACCCAGGCCATGCCCAAAAGCAGTTAAGGAACTCATGCATGACTTGGGATTCGACAATCATGTCAAAAATCTGTCAGCTCCCTAATGAGAGGCACTGCTTCACCCTGCTGATGTACGTGGTGAGCAATCATGTATGCAGAGTACCATATATCTGAGCCTAATATTCCAAGCAGACGCACTCAGTTTGCTGTCATTCACAAAAAGACAGAATAATACAGCTAAGAACATGTATTGCAGAGTAACACAGCACAGCTCAAGCTGCCCAAAAAAGCCCAGCCAAATTCTATTTGATGATGTCTGCAGTCACAGAATCACAGAATGGTTGAGGGTGGAAGGGAGTTCTGAACCTGTTTAGGAACTGCAAAGACAAAACTTGTTAAAGTTTTTGGTGTGCCAAGCAGCTGCTCTGCAGCTCCTAATCAGACTGCAATGGTACAGATGTTTACACTTCACCTTTCTCATCCAGATAGGGAGGAAAGCCATGGTGTTCGTGCCCTGCTCAGGTGACACTCCAATACAGACACACGGAGTTTTGACTGGGGCATGAGGGCTGCAGTGACCTGGGGGAGCTCACTGCCACCCATTGTTACCCATGGCCAAGCACGGAGCTGGCAGGCACCAGGCTGTGACTCACAGTTGGGTTTCACTGGGGTAGCAGCATGAATTCATTAGCACTAACAGGTAAATCACACCAGACACCAAACAGGGAGAAGAACAAAGCAAACTCCATGAAGCATTCCAAGATCAAAGAAGAGGAGGTCAGAATCTCTCATCTTCCCTGCAGTATCAGAGATGGTTCCCAATGACTCAGATTACAGCACAACCTATTCAGCACAATGCCTCAGGAGAAAGCCAAATTCTCCTCTTCCTTCAGCAACATCACAAGGTTCATCGATGTCATTATTTTATTGAAAAACGAGAATCATGAAAGACCATGGAACTGCTGCAAAACTTCACTTTCCACATCTCTCAACTCTAACAATTTGTCATTTTCTTGGATGTCAGTCTTACTTGTGTTGACCTCCTCAGCAGCTCCAAATATACACTTTTAAAAACTGTATTTCAAGGAAGATGGTTAACAGGTGAAATCTTAGTTGTTTAATTCACTAGTCAATATCTTCAGTTATTGAATAGCACAGGAATAAGCATGAATACTAGTGAAAAATGGAGTCCTTCATGACTGAGACATCAGTTTAAAAAACAAAGTAACCCATTATTTTACAGATGATTGTGGCTGACTGTGAAACAATGAAACTGCCCTTATCTCCCTCCACTTTAAAGGGCAAATCTGCCGGCCGCATTTCCCATTTAGCCAGCAAAATAGTTGGCAAGTCAGTATTTTATCACCTTGCTGTGGTACCTCCTTTAGGTTTGTCACAGATTTAGTGCTACTCAGAGGAGCTGCACAAACTGCTTTTATGAAGTGCCTTTATGAGAAGAGCTACTTGTTCAGAATGCAATATAAAAAATAGGACTTGGGAAGGAATCTGTAGAGGAAGTCACATCAAGACAGATCTATGTAGGATCTAGTCATGACACTGTCAGTCACAGCAAGGCACAACTTCCACTATACTCAGCTTTTTTGGAGGAAGAGGCTGTTTTGGGGAAGGATTCCTGTTTGCTGTAGTAGAGAATCATAACACAGAATCTCGCTTGCTCAGATAGGAAAAAAAGGCTTTAACAGAGAAGCTTATGACAAAACCGAACAAATTAATTTTCCTGGAGAATAAAGCTTATCTGGTCTCTGCATTTAAGGCATTTGATATCCAGATCATTAGAGCTGAACTCGTCCCACTGCTGCATCTGCTACAGCTTTGGCTCTGATCCAGGAAGATTTTACCTGCAATATTTTACAGAGGTGAATTGCAAAACTGAGCCTTCATGGAACTGCAGCTCCAGAAGCCAAGCACCTTCCCTGTCCTTGGGCATGGAACTGAAAGGAACATCTGAAATCCCCTGTGTGTGACCCCAGAAATCCATACCAAAAACAGATGCTTCAGAGAGGCAAGAGATACCTGTGTTTTACCCAGAGAAAACAATTGCTTCTGGACCTTTCAGGACTATGTTCTCAAGAGACATAATGACTGTTTCAGGATAATGAAAGTGCCCATGAGGCTCTGGAGTGAGGCTTTAATGAAGCAGTGACCAGGGTTGGGAGGACAGTGATAAGGCTTTAGACAGCACCACGTTCTCAAAGCCACCCTGAAAGCCAGGCTTTCATTGCTATGCTAGAGACATGCATGGAGCAGCTCAAAAACTGCCACATAAAATTTATCTTCCTATGGCAATCCTGAGACAGAACCCAAGTTTATATTAAGATGGCTCACAGCACACCCATGAGGAAGAAGTCTTGGTCTTGCCATGAAATCAAAATCACACAGGTGTGTCCCAGGATGTTACCCCACAGGAACAAACAATGGACAAATTTAGAGGCTAGGAAGGAAAAGTCCTGAATTATTCTAGCTTGAACTAACACAGGAGACTAAAAGACACTTCCATGCTAGTTTGGATAAGAGTTTTCATTTAGGTACTTTGCCTGTTCTTCCTTCTGGTAATTCTGCTAATGTGACTTTAATACAATCTAATCTGACCTTCCTATTATTGTTCCTTCCTTTGGGCATTTTAATCTGGACCCTATTCTACCATCCTCAAGTGCTTCTGGAGAAAGAGATGAGAGTGATGATAAAAAACATGATAAGCGACAAGATCATACGTCAGGTCTTTATCTTTGTGGATGGGTTTGACTATCACAGCTACATTAGAAAGGATTTCAGAGGTAGGAACAAGGAATTTTCTATTCCTTCTGGAGTAGAAAAGTCACGTTCTCCTTTCAGATGGACATCTCAATTCAGTTGGCTTTTTCTTTTTGGAAAGGATATTCCCTCATTTCCCTCTTTCCAATCCTTATTTTATAAAATAACTTATGGGAACCAACGCCTGTGCTCTAAACTAGAAAGACTGCTATTCACTCAGAATTATTTCCAGCTGAGTATCATTAACACGCAGCCGACAGGAGGAGGAGCATGGACACAAAAAGCCAATGGGTTACAATTCGAGAAGCAACCTCGTGTTGTGGGGGAGGCGCCTCAGAAGTTTGTCTGTCTCAACTAACGTCATTAACTGGAGTCTCAAGGTACTGTTGCTCTGAGAGTGTGCCGTGGCAGATGACAGCTACAACAAAAACTTATTTTCAAACTTTTAAGTGACAAAAGTGTATTTGAGATAGTTTTTAGAATCCTGTAGTGAGAACACTTTTATGGGGCAGAAAGGCCAAATTCATTAACCTTTTCACTTTCAAGTCTGGGATACCATGCAAAAGTGCCTTACTATGAAGGCATAGGCAAAGTGAAAAAGGTAAAAGATGTTCACCGTCAGTTTGGAGACCTGCCTGGTCTGTTTGTTTTGTACAGTACCTTGGGGTAAATCAGACATAATTTCATTTAAATAAACTTGAAACTAGGTCTTCAGGGATGCAATGCTTAATGAACAGTGAATGTAAACATTTTAAGAGGTGACTATCAGAAGTTTCATTTCTTTAGGCATTTTCTGGTAAGCCTGACAAGCACCTTCCTCCTGTCACTGAACTCTGGAGAGCTGATGTTTTCCTCTTTGCTTGCACTAGGATGCTCTCACGCCATCATTCCTCTTATTGGGTTGGTGCTTCCCTTGTTTTAATTCAACTCAAAACCCAGACATATGATGCCAAAGGTCTAAGAGTGGGTTACAGCAGGAATTTTGATGTCTAATGGCTAGCACAATCACACTACAGTGCAACAGTTGTATCCAAAAGCCCCTTCCACAAAACCATAAGGATTCAAGGACAAGGGTTCTTAGCATCTCCCATGCTCATCTGACCTGTGTAAAGGCAGCACAGACAATACTGTTCCAACAACTAAACTGAGCACTAAGGCCACCTCTTGCATTTCCATCTAGACTAAGTGCTCACAAAAATGCCAGGTTGAAAATAACTACTGTTTTTTTATCTTCTGACACAAAATATGAGGTGTGCTGTGTCTCCCTGTGCACTCACAGCAGATGGCCTTATAGCAAAGAGCAGAAAAGGTGGTTCTTGCCCAGTCTGTCTGTACCTGGGAGCAGGAGAGGGGAGCAGATGTACAACAGGGAGATGTCATTGGCTTCAGTAGGCTTAGGATCAGCCCCTTACACCTCCCATCAAACTCTAGTCCAACGCCTTCAAGAAAACCTGAAAATTATGAGTTCTCAGAAGAGAAACCCCTGACTATGCTACAGCCTAAATCTGGGACGTGTCTCCATTCAGTTTGATCACTCTTACGGGATGACAGTCATTGCTTTCTCCACAGGACACTATCCTTCAAAGCAAAGTAATGTACTGCTTTCAGTTACACTAATGCAATCCCCTCTGATTTATTCCTTCTACCATTTCAGTCAGCATCCCAGCGAGTCATCTACTTACCAGCTGCACATCTGCTTGACAGCTTTAGGGGTCTTTCTCAAGAAATAAGTCCTGAATGTCTTTCCAGGGTCTTATGCTTCAGCTCTTTACTGTTTAGAGGATATTGCTCTATTTATCCTCAGCTTCATAGTCCTCTTAATGTTTATCTACCAGCACTGCCATCTTTCAAGCCACTGTACTAACAGATAAGGCCTTCAGCATCTGATTACTGGTCCAGTTATTATTTGCTGTTTGTCCTCTATATTTAGATGTATTTTACATGTTTGCTGGCTTCATTTCCACACACTATTATTCTTGTCAGAGACAAACAGTTGCAGTCATAACAATGATCCTGCAGCCAGCTCCACTAACATTTTGCTAATTCTGCTCCCTGTTCATTCTCCTTTAGTCATGATATTCAGAGTTAATAGCAGCTTTCAACTCACAATGGAAGGGATGGATGAGCTACACTTTTACCTGTTGGGGGGTTTTATTATTTGAGTACGGAGATATTTGTTTTCTTTCAAACTTGATATTTCTCCTAATAAGATAATTACTATCTAATTGAAAGCAGACATAAGTTGCTGGGTTTTTTTCCAATTAGGTTTCACTTAGACGTCTAAGGTCATTTCTCCACATGAAAATGGTTGTAAAATAAACCCTGCAGTGCTCAGACCCAGCTATATTCTACTGCAGTCTTATCCTGCTTTTCTTATTGGCCTGCACTCCTTAGAACAAAAAGAAAATCCTAGTTTTCCTTCAACACCCCTATCCCCAGCTTGACAGACAGGGTTGGACAATATGCTCCTTTGTGTACCAGTGTACTCACTTGCAGGTGAAGTAGGAACTACAGTGCACTTTTCTTGCAGCTCTTCAGTATTCCCTGCCTAGGAAGGGGCTCTACAAATGCACAGAGGGAACCTGACTGTCCAAATCCTCAAGACTCGATCTAGTGTGGCATTGTCTGTTTCCAAGTTGGAACTGTGTCTTTCATTACACTAAAGGTCTCCCTTCCCATTAATCTTGTTGAGCAGCTCTCCTCTCCAAGCTCTGCTGCTCACAATTTGTGATTCCTTATTGTTGAGCATCCATCACACGTAAAATCTGTTCTAAGCACCCCATTACTCACATATTTAGAGATGTCAAAGCAAGGCCTCCATGTAGCTCCCAGAGCACTTTAGAATTCCCTTCTGCTTTCCCATCAAAAAGGCAAAAAGGACATAAGCAGACAGCATCTTATTTGAACTTACCAGGGAGGTAGATTTCCTTATACAGAAAGTTATGAGGAGAAGCAAGGCAAAAAAGGCAACTACATAATACAGCTACAGTTAATGATGCATGAACATCACAAAGTTCAGCTGAGCAAGGACTCAGTCCTGGGTCCTTCAGGTGACTTTTCCAGTGCCAATACAACAGGAGAACTTTCCTTTAAGACCCCGTGCAAAAACTAAGGTGAATTTCCTTTCTCATTTTGTAATTTATATTTAGACCACTGTGCACATCATTTAAAGACCTAGAAACCAGAGTTTTCTTTAGCTCAGCCTGGTCTTCAGTTTGGTCTAGGGAGCATCTCCATTCATTGTTATGATGTGTACAGGCAACGATATCCTGATGAGATCAAGGAAACTGGGAAACTTCTGAGGAAAAAAAATCAATAATATGAGGTGTCTAAAGAAGTTTTGTATATTTAAGAGCTTCCATTATTGGGATAAGCCTTAGAGAAAGCTGTAGAGCTCACATCTAAAAACTTTGCATTCTCACACTCATTATTAAAAGGGAAAGTATGATCAATTGGTCTCCAGGGTCTATCCAGTAATAGATTCCTTTCCCCAGCACAGGATTTCTGTAGCTCATTCATGTACTCTCTCATTCATTCACTCTGCAATTGCGCAAACAGACTCTGTAAACAAAAACTCTTCACCAGCAAACTCCCACCGTGCCAGCAATATTAAGTGGCAAGAATATGAACACCCTGCAGAGAAGCAAACAGTTCATTGATGCTTCTCTTTCTTCTTATCAGTATAGTTGATCCTGCTTTACAGCCAATGTAAAAAGATAGGTTACACTGGTAATAAACCTCAATACATTAAGTCTCCGTACAGACTGGTTGCTGAAGGCTTAATATCAGTCATAATTATTATCCATAAAATGTTATTGAATCAGATCTTAAAAGTTAATGCTGCTTTGTTTCAAGAGATAAAGGACAGTAGGCTGGTAAGGCAAAGAAGGAAACATTGAGCTTTTGATCAATCTTTGTGTGATTTAAAACCTTAATCACAAAAGGGACTCAGCACTTCAAATATTATCCCAAATCCTATGAGCTGGCCTAAGCAGGGCCCAGTGGCAAGTGTAATTACTCAGAGGGTGTTTTATCTTTGAACTTGATACCAGCACCCAGATGAAGGATGTAACTCTTCTCTTGAACTCAAGCCTGGTGAATGCTGCCTTTTTAAGATAGATTGAAGTGTGCACTTAGTAGGTAAGGACTTTCCTAAACCTGCAGCATCCCACCTTCCATTTGAGGCCTTGCTGCTTGCAGCATCACCTTCACTCATGGGTGTTTGCCTTCGCAAAGATGCAAAGCAGGTGCCCTGGCAAAAGGCATCAGGCCACTGATCAATGCAGCACACAAACTGCCCTAATAGGCCCCACCATGACTGGGGCAGTGAGTGTCCCCCTGGACTTGGCACTGGTGAGGCCACACCTCAAATCCTGTGTTCAGCTCTGGGCCTCTCACTACAGGAAATACATGGAGGTGCTGGAGAGACTCCAGAGGAGGGCAATGGAGCTGGGGAAGGGTCTGGAGCAAAACTCTGATGAGGAGCAGCTGAGGGAGCTGGGGCGGGGCTCAGCCTGGAGAAGAGGAAGCTCAGGGGTGACCTTGTTACTCTCTACAACCACCTGAAAGGAGAGTGTAGCCAGGTAAAGGTCATTCTCTTCTCAAAGGTCGCAACAGACAGATCAAGAGTAAAAGGTCTCAAGTTGTGCTAGGGTAAGTTTAGGTTGGATATAAGGAACAATTTTGTCACTGATAGGATTTTCAAGCATTGGAACTGGCTGCCCAGGGAATGGTGGAATCACTATCTCTGGAAAACATGTTCAAAAAACACGTAGATGGGGCACACAGGGACGTGGTGTAGTGGTGGACTTGGCAGTCCTGGGTTAACAGTTGGACTTGGTGATCTTAGACGTCTTTTCCAACTTACACAATTCTACGATTTTATTCAGCTTTCTGCACACAAAATATTGCTAATGCAGCTCTGCATTTCCCTTTTTGTAGTATAATATTGCAACAATCTGAAGCCATTACTCGTCTCTACAAAGAGCCAAGAAGAAGCAAGGTTCAACATAACAGCTGGGAAGGAGCAAAGTGGACCAGTGTCTGTCCTCCCCTCCAAAAGCCACAGTGCTTCCCAGCCAGAAAGAGACCTTGGCTCCCATGTAAAACAAGTCTCATCTCCTCTCTTGGTTACCTAGCAAATACTAATCATGTTAAGGACACCCCAGTGTCCTGAAAAGTGAGGACAGATTTTTAAGGTTCACCACAGGCTGTAGATCTTTGAGAACTAAGAAGTGTGTTCTGACTTACATGCCAGCTCTCAGCCAGACCTGACTAGATTCACTCTCTGCCTCTGTAATGCACCTGTTTTGCAAAGCAACCATTAAATATGGAAGCTTTATGGAATGCAACATTTTTCAAATCTAAAAAGTATGCCTAAGAAATCATGCAGAAGGGTAATAGGAAATACTTGCAGGGAGACCTATTCTAAATGGTCTGCACATAGATAAGGCACCAAATTCCTTCCCTTAAAGATTTTATTAACCTTTTGCTGATGGAAGGAGATTACTGATTGAGAGCTAGATGAGGTCAGTGCAGCAATTATATTTTGAAACCTCTTCAAACAAGGCCCTTGTACAATGTAAGAAAAAAGTTGACAAAATTAATTGTTACTTAAAACGAGTCTTTTAGAAGAATAATTAACCCATAATAACTATTCTGGCCTCCTTTCCAGCCCTGAAAAGTAATCCTTTCTCATTAGTTTCAAGTTTAATTAGCATCAATAATGAAACAGCCCTTGGAAATAACCATTGCATCATGGTCTGTAATGCTGACATACACTGTGCTACAAAGGTAAGGCCACAGGGTAATGTCTGAAGATAGGGAGAGGCTCAGCAGATCAAAGATGACCAAAACTTAGAAGAAAACAGTATTGCAAAAGGTGTGCAATGTTACAAAAACAGATTTATTTAAAGACAAGTGTCACAAACACAGTGTGGAGCAGAGAAGACTCAGATAGTTTTCCAATAACTGTTTCTAGCAAGCTACTGAGCCTCTTAACTCCAATTTCTTGTTCTTTCTTGGCCTTTTGGCTGAAGCAAAGAGAGAGACTTCACTGTATAGTATATTCTATGTAAGAAAATTCTATTCAGCACTCACAGTCTAACATAATCAAATAATGCTTTTTCCATCCCTGGCTTCTATGATCTCTCTGTAAAATAGATATAATAATGCTTAGCATTGTCACTAGGGTGATAATGCTTGAAGTGCTTTGAGAATCCAGCATGAAAGAGGCTATAAAAAGCCTAGACACATCTGAGATAACTCATTACTCAATGGGCCAGTAGAAACAGCAGGCGAATGCCAATGTACAAGTTGTAATTAGAGGTCTGCTGCAACTTTCAGAGCTCTGAAGCACCACCACAGATTTCTAGTAAGTGAGTCACAGATATTCAGCTGCATGTCACAAGCACCACAGTGACTGTGTTTGGAAGAACCACACCAGCTTTCAAAACTGAGCTGGAAAGAAAACTTCAATAACATAAAATTCTTAGAAGGAGTATAACATGAAAAACAGTATTTCCAGTATGTCTACCAAGACTAGTATTTTCTCTTCCTAACTGACATCCAGAAATACATAGCACAAGAACCCACACATGAACACCTCCCACTGTGGTCCCACCATCACACTGCAGGATCCTGCTTTCTCCCCCTATACTCACCCCCTGAGTGTTCTCTGCTCTTCAACTTACAAAGAGCTGCCTTCTCTCCCTTGCCCAGCTTGTAACTTGAAGATAGGGTCATGGTTTTCTTTCATCACAAGGTTTTGTAAGACAAGAGACCAGCGAGAGTTGCTTTGCTGTAAGGAAATGGGGAGAAGCTTGCAGAAAGAGCCTGCACCTCTTTCTTCACAGTGCATCACTGCAGGGAAATCCCAGTCCAAAATGGATCCAGCATACACCCTTGTTTGAGCACGGAAGGTAGTTCTTCTGTCTCGATGTAAAAATTGGAATACCAGTGGAAACTCTTGAGATTCACAAACTGAGCTGAAGAGTGACAAAGGCGATGAGACAAGCTGTAAAGGGGATGCCCCACATTTTTAGACCCATCTAGTTAAAAGGTTTCAGCCAAGTATGTCCACTTTGCTATCTGTAATCCAGGAAGAATCAGGTCATCCACGGAAGTTTTAACCAATCTCAACTCTCCCATTCTGTGCAAATGTCTGATATCTTAAGTAAGAAACAATAAAGGATAAGCCTTCTCCCACTGCCTCCACAACATTCTCCCTTACCGGCCAGGACAGACAGTGCTTGGTTTGCTCAGCAGTCCCCATTAGCCAGCAGCAGCCAACACCTGCAGCTCCTCACTGCAAATGGAGATGATGCCCAGCTGCAGCTGCCAAAAGCACATGGGCAGCTGGCCACAGCCTATCTCATTCTCACTTTTCATGAGGGTACAAATAATCTTGGTCAAAGACTCACAAACTATTCAAATTTCAAATCTAAATTTGACTGTTTGGCTTCAAGACAGGTAGTGTTTTAACAGTTGAAGGCAGGGCTCATAATTTTTCAAAATAAAAGAGAAACTGATTTTCTTGTAGCATCAACCAAAACTCCAAGTTTGCTATCACTGAAATGAAGGAAATAGCAGTCCTTTGACTATTATCAGTGCAGAGATGGGAATAAATCAATATGGTATACTAGCTCTTTTAGCTTTTCCCTTAAAAAGCTGAGAGTTCAGACTGCACCTTACTCATTTTATTCAGGTTCTTAGAAAGCAAAAGCATTAGTAATCCACCAAAAAAACCCCATTTTCTACCAACAGAGTTCAAAATCAGTCAAAACTACCCTTGCTTTTCAAAGGAAGTAATCACCACACAGGGAAGTATTTCACATCACAAAAGATGTCAACGGCAGAGCTGTGTACTGCAAGATAGTTAAGATGGAAGTCAAACTAGAACTTGATTCTTGCAGCTACCTACTGAAGTTCTTTGGCCAAAGAAATGCCTGTTGTTAGAAACTTGTCTGAAGTCAGTTTGAAGCCAGCCACCAGCTCTTTCTACTGGATACACTTAGAACACTCAACCACGTCAGAGATCCTACTTGACTACCAAGGAAACGTGATTCTCCTTCACTACAGCTGACAGAGTTCACAGCTTCTGCAAGCAGAAATATCAAAGTCCTACCTATGCTGTAGCAGGAAATTTCTGAGTAGCCATGCTAAGCAGGATAGTGACAACCATGAAGCTACTCGGCCATCTCAGTCATAAATCAAAATAATCATGTAAATTAGACTTTAGTCTCAAAAATGTGTTTCTTGCCTAAATATTTAAACACATAAATAAACTCCAGCCATTCCAGCTTGTCATTTTAAGCTTTCTGACATTTATTGTTCGCAAGAAAAGAAAGGTCAGACTTATCAAATCTGCATTTATGCTTCCATGACATTTTTCTCCAACCAAATCTTTCTGAATTAAAGAACCAAGACAAATGTGGCACATTTCATAAAGGACCTTTCTCAGCTCAGCACTGCAGTCTCAGCAACCCTGCTGAGGTCAGAAGTGGCTTCCCAGGAAACAGATGCTGTTGCTCAGTGGATAAAAGAGATCTGGAAAGCAGGCAACCTGAATTGGTGTTTGCTATTAGGTAAACGACTTGTGCCAAAAAAGTAGATCTCCTAGTTCTCAGTACTCTAGTTCTGAGTAGCCCAAGAGGATGCTTCAGTGTGAGAATAAGACAGGAATTGTCCAGGCACAGTGTGAAATTTGCTGCTGTTTGGGAAGCAACTTGGATTCTCAAAACCTCATCTCTTCTGAGTGCTACTCAGATAGCACTGCTGTATCCAAAAGGTGGGACCTTCTTTATTAAGACAAGGCTCACTTGGTTGTGAACTTTGTAAGTGCTAAATCCTGCCAATCTCCCCCCAACTTTTCTACTTCTTTTGGCTAATTCACAAAGGGTGTCACAAACATGCATTTTATTTCCTATCATGTAATGTTCAGGTGAGATGTGCAGTGAACCAAATGACCAGATTACTTCAAGATCCAATACACTCAGACACTGCAAAATTGCCTTTGATTTTGAAGAATGTCTCTGCTTTTGTATAATAAAGCACTTAAGTTTCCCTGTGCACTTCTTTACTGTAGGTATTTATTCCCTGTTTTTAAGGATGTAGAAATAAAAGCACAGCAAGTGTAGAGAAAACATATTTTTCCAATGTGCCATAAATGTTCATTCAAACATAATAAATTGTTACTTGTGCCCCTTTTGGTGTTTGTTTATGGCTACTTTACTGAACATGCTTATGAATAAGAACATTCATAAGAACAATGAGCCTAAAAGTAAACAAAATTTGCAGAAAACAGATCTAGAAATCATAAACACAGGCATAATCCTGGCTCCCAATGAGAATCAGCAACCCCACATAACTCTGGGAAAGCAAAACCATGTCATCCCATCACACCTTCTGTGAACCACTCAAAGACTGAGCATCATTTCTAACATTATCTGTTAAATAATCGGTCAAAAATTTGCAAATGCCCATGGCTTTACTATGAAAGCCTTGTGGCTTTGCAAGCCAAATCTTTGTGGTCAGCATGGAAACAGTGGACAAGGCATCATGAGTCAAAAGTGTCATAAGCTGAGTTTTCTTAATTTTTTTTTTAGTGCTGATAGAGCAGGAAAGTGACTTCAACAGGAAGAGGCAGGAGAGCAGTAGGATCAAGGATCATTGCCCACAAAGCCAGGCAAACCCCATCACTAGACAGTAGGTTTCCTTTTCAAGAAGCATTTACAGTTCAGGAAGAGGCACTGTGAACTGCCTAAATCCACATTTCTGGAGAGCACCAATGACTGGAGGTCTAGAGGGAAGTGCTACTTACCTCATAGGGCAGGAGAGACTGGGAAAGATGTTTCTAAGCACACTCATGATTCACTGGTTTAGCAACTGGTAATCCACATGCAGCCCACTGGTACCATTGACAACCCAAGGGTAGAACAGGAAAACCTTGATTTGTACGAGTTCATGTCTAGAGTAAACTCAAGTGCAACTCACGCTATCCTCAGGGTTTGGACTGGCAAAGCTGGCCTGATAGAAGAGGCAAAGCACAAAACCCCAGCAAAAAGCAAAGTCACTGATGGCAGTGCCTCAGTCTTATCCACCAAGTTCTGCCACTGCTTGATCAGAAGAGCAAGATCAGATCTCAGGTGTGGCACACAGCTGAGGATGAGAGAAAGCCAGAGAGCAACCACAAAGTGACCAATATCTTTTACCAGATTTCTGCTACACATGACACAACTCCAAATGATATCCTCTGAAGGCAGCAAAACAAAACCAAAATATAATGAAAAATATAACTAAGAGACCTTGATTAAATGCTCTAAAATATGTGGAAATGATTCTGTGGACTTTACCACAGTTAGATTTCAGGTTGGAGCTCTGATTTTCATTTACAAAATGTCCACTTTCAAAACCCCATTCTTATCTAGGCTGAAGTTCTTTCTAATCTTTAGGCAAAGGGTTCCCCCTGCAAATGAGTTCAGGTGTATAGCAGCAGTCCCCTAAAGATGTAAAGCCTAATTGCCTCAGCATTATAATAGCATTGGTATGTAGTGAATGCAGACAGTTTCAGGGAGAATACATGTGGCAAGTTAATAAAATTTTAGATGAAGGCCACAGTGCAGGAGTAATATTTCCCCTAGCCAGAGGATGAAAAGTTATGCATTGCTATTTAAAAAATATAATTGGAATGTTAAATCTATTTCATGAATGAAAGTACATTGACCTTTAGAGGGAAGAATGACTCATTTTCAGCCCTGTATGCCCCTTCTTAACATACGCTTCCCACCTTTGCATATGTAAGTAGCAATTAGTTTTCATGGGAAGTTATTTTATGGCCATTTCAGCTTATTAAATTTCCTGGGTAAACTCACAAGAAACCTATTTAGCAACATTTGTGGCTCAGGTGCCCTATAGTGAGAGAACTGCTTACCTGTGTGGTTAACATGAAAAAATTCCAAATATCAGTGCAGCGTTAGGGTGGAAGGGCTCGTGGATTATTTCCCTCAAGAAGGCTCAATAACCTGTCCAGAGTACACTGCTACAGAGACCCACTGTTGTTCAGCACTGTACAGCAAATCCTGTAAGATCAGAACTAAACCTGGCCTGAAAATCTCCTGACAGTAATGTTCACACTGACTGTTCAGTTCCCCATGGCAATGCATTGGTTTTCATCAAATTCTTTTGGGAAAGGTTTCCTTGGAGGAAGAGTTTCCAGTCAAAACCACAATGAGAGCAAAGTCAACAGCAACCTGGTAGTTGAGAGGTTCACCTCAAACACAGGAGATCTGCAGCACTGCACTCCTGTCCAAGCTTCTTTCTCCCTTCCTCTGCATTTCTTGTTGTGTGTCTTTTATACAGAAAAGATTCAAATTAATTTGATTTTTTTTTTTTTTTTTTGTTCCAGAGGAGCACTGGGAGAAGGCTAAGAAGACAGTATTAAGTCTGAAAGAACTCCCAAGAGAGGAAAACTCTCTTGTAGTCAATTTTGGAAAGGCCAAGCTGACAGAAATGGTAGATGGGCTGAGGACCACAGTTTCTCTAAACGGAAGCTTCTTCTTGCAAGATGTCCTGTTCCCACAAGGATGAGGGTGAGAGAAATCTGGTATCAAGGATATTTGCAGGAGAGCCCTGTAGAACTTCCTGTGAGCTTTATGGCTTGTCTGCTGAACAACAGCAGCCCATAAGTACATCCTTTACTAATTGTTCAGTAACAGACTGAGACAAAGTGCTTTACGCTTTGGGCAAACATGCTATTAAGGAAAAAAAAAAAGTTTATTCCAGTTAAATTTATCTTTGAGCCAGCAAATGAAAGTGTAAGTTAAAGAGAATAAAACATTTATTTACAGGACTTTGTTGTCACACCTAAGGTCAGTGTGAATTCATACCCTTGCCATTTTTTTCTCATCCTGAAATAGAATTCATTCTCCATTCACATGGAGGATAATATGGTGAAAATAATTTAGCAAGGTAATTATACATTTTTCTGGGTACTACTGCAACCCTGGGCATCTCCAGCAGACAAGAGGGGAAAAAAAAACCCAGTAGGCCGACATAAGTGAAGCAGCTTTCCATTGTTGATGGGAGGATTGTGTTGTTTGAAATCCATTTCCAATTAGCTTAAGCAATGAAGGAAAGGCTCAGTTGCCTTAGGAAGGGCTTTACTTAAGCCCCATACACATTAGCTGCAATGGTGTCAATAACTGCTGGAATATGACGGGCTGGTGGAAGCTGCTCATGCTGTTATCACTGTGTCAGCACATCCTGCTGTCGGCAGGGCTACACAGCACCAATTTAAGGCTGGCAGTGACACATGGCGTTCACATAGGCAGCACCTTAGCAAAGCAGGAGGAATGGATTTCCTAATGTTGTTAAACAAACCCATGTTACAAAAGCAGGGCAAAGCCACGAACAGTGTAACTATGCTATGGCGTCACTGCTGAAAAAGCAGGATTTTTACAGGAGATTATGAACAACTGGAAGGAGAAGTTACCGCCTTGATATAGGTAAAGGAGGTCCATATTCCTTCCCTCTGCTCCTCCTTTTCCTGCATCCTCTATGACTGACTTGGCATGACTGTGTTGCAGTAAGAACAGCAGAGCTTTGTCTCCAGCATGATTTTACAGGGGCACAGCTTCCTACTGATCTGGAAAAACATGCATTTCTTCTCAACAGTGAGACAACAGACAAAATAAAGCCTGTGAGTTTTACTAGCTTTGGTTAAAGCTCCATCTGCACTGTATTCACATCAGAGAACCTGTTAGTTCTTATGTATACCCTTCCCTCAGGTTAAAAACACGCCTTCATCCTCTAAGAAGACAAATGCATGTCCTCCAGCTCCATCATAGCTGTAACTACCCTGAGTAAAGATGGCATTCAAAACTAAGGCTTCACTGCCAGAGGAGGAATGTAAATGGAAACAAGTGCTAATCACAAAAAATTCCCCAAACAGAAAGAAAAGGAGACAGTAGGTTTTGGTGTCTTTAATTTTTAATTATTCTTTCTCTAAGGCAGTGTAACAAGGCAAGACTTGCTGGAAGGTGGGGGGGGGAGGGTGTTGGCCTCACCCAGCCACCTTGTGGTGGACAGCACCTCTACGTTATCCCCGCCAGATCCAACAGAGGAAGTGCTAACCTGGGTACCTCACTTCAGACACAGCTGCAGGACTTACTCACCTACAGCCTACCCTGACTGTTGGCTTTGGTTTTCATTTCAGGCAGCAAGGAAGGAGATGGGTTCCATTTGTAGTTCTTCAGACAGCTATCCCATCTTTTCAGATGAGCATCAAAAATCAGTTGCTCCAACTTTGTATTCAAAGCCCAGCAGTGATTTCTCTCTCCTCTTGTGAATTTACTTAAGTGTGTTCTGTGGTTCATTAAGTAGGTGGCTACTCAGGGACACACCATTGACTTCTACAAAGCTTCATAAAAGGTACCTAACTTAACTCACTGTGACAAATTATTTGGACCTGCAGTCCTCCAGGTATTATATTCTTTTAGTAGGAAAGGCTGAATCACAGCTTCTGTTAAAGGTACAGTGCACAAACAGAATGGAAACTTCTCTTGCTCACTGGCCCAAAACAGAGTCCTGATTTTTGATAAAGGAGCTGCCCCAAACTGTGACTGCCAATCACTGCCCACCAAAATCAAAATTCTGAGCCAGGTTCTCTCAAGTACCAGTGCTGCATGAGCCTCCTCAGATGTACAACTTCTTGCACTGTAGCTCATATAGTGCAGTTCACTAGGGATCCTTTGGGGTTTTAAAATGTCAATCAGTCCTTATCTTTTATGTTTAAAGAAGAGTAATAATATTAATATCAATAGCTAGTAATAGAGATAGTAGCATTAAGGTACAAAATCGGGAGCCAGACCCAGCTTTGGAGATGTTTGTGCTTTTCCCTGGTCTGCTTGCACATAACCTTGGAAACACTTGCACCACTTTGAGGAAGCATCCGTTTTTAGGATGATATTTTTTCAGTTTCAGAGAACCTGATCTTGCTGTCCTTCGACTAATGACACTTTAACCTTCTAGGTCTTGCTTGCGGCTTTCTAGCACATAGGAACTCTTGGCGTTTCGTTAAAAACGAAAACGATTTTTTGAAAAGCATTTTCAAAATAGTCCTCCTGGCCCCACCAAAGCACCTCGGTATATTTCGCACCGGTAAAGCGCAGCCCTTAGGGACAAGCCGTGAGGGGAAGGCGAGACTGCTGGGAGGAGCGGCGCTTCCCGCATCCGCGGGGCTGTCAGCGACCGGGACGGCGCTGGACGCGTGTCCCGGCGGAGAGGGCGCACCGCACCGCACCGCACGGCGGGGACACGGCGGGAGCTGCGCGGGAGCGGGCGAGGGGCGCTGCCCGGCGCGGTGCGCGGCATGCAACGCACGGCTCACCTGCCGCGGAGACGTGGAAGAGGAGGCGGGGGCGAGCGGCGCGGATGGCCGCCGACAGCCCTCGCTCGCTGCCCGGGAGGGCGCCGCGGCGCTCGGGCATCAGCCGCACCCGCAGCCGCCCGTCGCCGGCGCGGAGCC
>VZTR01027126.1:224896-241710 GCA_013400775.1 Chaetops frenatus | reverse complement strand
GCGGTGCCGGCGCGGTGCTGTGCGCGGGGAGCTCGGGGCCGCGGCAGCCGGTGCGCCCGGAGCCGCCGCTGCGCGGGCTTTGCCGGCTCCAACTACCCGCCACAACGCAGGCATTACCCAGCGAGCGCTGACGTCACGCCCGAGCGCGCCCCCCCGCAGCCAATGGCGTCCCCGGCAGCCCTCATTATGCAAATACCCGGGGGCGGGGCGGGCGGAGCGTTCATTGAGAGAAAAAATGGCCCGGCGGCCGCGGCAGCGGGACCGGGGGTGCGCGGTCCCCGGGGACGGGGCTGGGACACGCGAGGGCCCCGGGAACGGGGGCGGGCAGCGGCCGCTTGCTGCCCGCAAGGGGAGACCCGGCGCTCCGGCAAGAGCACGGCTGCAGCCTCACCTCCACATGGCCCGGAGGGGCTGGGGGCGGGCACCGGGCGCCGAGCCCGGCTGCCACCCCCGTGTGGTGAGGGGCTGTGGGGTCGCGTTCCCCGCCTCTTCTCTCTGTGCAGGCAGTGATGGACAGAGCTGTCCGCTTTTCTTCCTTCCTTTCCTTTTCTTCCCGTTCCTTCTCTTTCTTTCCCTTTCCTTCCCTCTGTCCTCCCTTCCCATCCTTCCTTTTCCTCTCTTCCTTTCCTTACCTCCTTAAAGGCTGACGTCCATAAAACAACCCTGCATGTCTTTCCTCTGTAGAGAAAGAAAAAAAAAAATAAAAATAATGAGAAGGGAGAAGTAGGGGGGGGAAGAAATCATGAAGTATAAGTCATTCTAAAAAACTGATCAAAATTCTTCCATTTCAGCATGAAAACAACAGCTTTAAGAAAGGCTCATGCAACAATTCCCCCTTTTTTACCCTTCATAAATACAATATAATTACTGTAATTACATTAGTGCTGTGCCTTAGGATAACTAATCATAACTCATTCATATTTCTGGAAGTTGCCTATATGAATTAATGACTTATTATTATCTCTTTAGTTTGATGCTTAATGCATGTATATTTTTATAATCCAGGTACTTTAACTATATAATCATTAGAGTGCAATTATTCTGTCCTGCAGTTATTCTTGTGCTTATATCAAATTAATGTTAATATACAGATATTGTGGAGCAGAACCACAGTGTAATGCCTTCATAATTGTAATGCCACGGAGTGTAATTGCAGGCGTGATGCTAGAAAAGGGAACCATGATCTTTCCTGTACAGAAGCATTGAGGAAGGAACTTCAGGGCAATTGCTGAAAGATTAGTTAGATAATAGAGTTAATACAAAAAAAGCCACTTCTGTGCTGTGTTTAGCCTCATACAGGTGAGCTGATTCAAAGCCCATCTAGGAGCCTGGCATTTCTCTGGCTGCAAATACTTTGGACATACTCTTGCTTTCCCCCAGCTCTTCTTATTTCACAGTCCCCTAGATCAACTTGTTCAACATGTGAACCCTAATCCTTCACTTTTCAGTTTTAATGACTTTGAGTCTCAGTCTCATCATGACCCAGCAGAAGGCTCTGGTACAGGGCAGAGATGCTCTGGCAGAAGTCCCAGCACCCGAGTGTTGGATGCAGCAGTGTCCATCCCAGCACTGACACCAGGGCTCTGCCCAGGGGGATGTCAGGGAGGCCACCTGCAGCTCACTGCTTGCCTCTCCTCTCTGCAGCCCAAGTAACCCTGCACCCACAGTTCTGCCTGGCCCTGGGCCAGCTGTGGCTGCTGAGCAGCAGGAAGGAGGCAGGGACAGAGAAAGAAGAGGAAGAGGAGGAGCGGGAGGAAGGCAGAGATGAGGATGGGACGGACCTCCATCATCCTCATCTGACCAGCTCCTGCAGTGCCACTTCTGGGTTAGTTAGTTAGGTGATACTACACCCTGTGGTAGGGCAGAAGAGGTTCCCAGCCATGCACACGCCACCCTGGGAATCGTCTCTGCCTCCCCAGGGGTGGATGGGGGCATTTCCATGTCCTACATCCCCTGGTCACCTTTTGGTCCCCAACAGGGAAGGGTAAAAGCTGCTGTTCTGGCAGCTCAAAGGGGGCCATGGCTTAGGCAGCACCTCTGTCCTGCCCCACCATGGGCCTTTTTCCTGCCCTTGTGTCCTTCCCCACGGGGTAGGGCTGTGCATGCACATCTGCCCTTGGGCTGGGGGAGCAGCAGGGCCTGGCACTGGTTCTCCTCTCTTTCTGCAGCTCCCAGGCACTGAAGGAGCTGTGGGTGGGAACAGTACAGGGGTAAGCTGGGAGATGCTCCAGGAGCAGCCAGACAGGGGAGCACAGCTCCCCAGCTGGGCAGAGGTGCCCCTGCAGCTGGGGGCAGAGTCAGGCAGAGCTGCCTGAGAAGACAGTAGAGGCTGCTGAGGGTTTATCCAGCTTTCTCCCTGTCCCTTCCCACTGCACAGGACAAAGGTAGCCCAAGTGACCCATCTGCCAAGCATCTGACCCCTGGAGAAGGAGCTGAGCTGCTGCCATGCAGTGTCTCTGCTCTGGGCTCTGTCCCTGAGCTCTGCTCCCCCAGCCGGGCTGCAGAGGCATCACTGCTCCCCCACCTCCACTCCTCTTTTACCAAGTGGAGGACATTGAGTGCCAGGAATTTGGAAAGGCTGTTTGAGGACCTGGCAAAGGTGAGAATGGCAGCCCTGTGGCTGGGCTGGGGTGCCAGGGATGTGTGGCTAGTGGAGTGAACTTGTGTAGGAGGGAAGAAGGGTCTGTGGTGCCCCTCAGCAAGCAGAGGGATTGGAGAGCCATCAGGAACCCTGGCATGTCCTCGCCAGTGGCACTGGGAGAAATGCTGGGCAGAGAGCCTAGGAGGGCAGAGAGTCCCAGCTCTGCCAAGCTCAGGCTGCTGGGGCTGGGTGGCAGCTCCCCAGTGCCCTTTCTGCTGCGGGGCTGCTCTGTGAGCAGAGCCTGGTTCTTGTAAGCTGATCCTGAGCAAGGGTCTCCAATGGCCCTGTCCGACAATGGAGGATGACTCTGCTGCTCACCGGGTGAGTTTTGGAAGGAAAGCAAGATTGTGCTCTGGCTGAGTTGTGCTCACTTGTCCCATGAGTGTCACCCTGCAGGTGAAGGCATCGAGCAAGGACACCCATTGGATGGTAGCCCAGAACAAGTTTCCCAGGACAGTTCATCCACTGGTAGCTATAGGAGTCCAAAAAGGGATTTCTTTCGAAGTAGGACATTTATCTTCCTCTATTCTTCATATTTACTAGTGAGCTGAAGTTGAGTGGTTG
This sequence comes from Chaetops frenatus, assembly GCA_013400775.1. NCBI lineage: Eukaryota > Metazoa > Chordata > Aves > Passeriformes > Picathartidae > Chaetops > Chaetops frenatus. Next base: position 238,505 of record VZTR01027126.1, on the reverse strand, counting down.
CTTTAGTGCCACATCAGTGTAGTAATAGCTGGAGTGTCAAAGAGCCAAAGGAGACTTTTGCAAAGGTCTCTGAGTTCCTGCATTTCTTGTGAAAAGGGCAGGTTTTTAACTATCACTTCTCCTTTAGTCATGGCATTGCTCAGAATCAGCAATTAAAGTGGTGACTCAAAATCAAAAGCTGTTCTTCCTCTTGGACCTGCCTTAATTTCAGCATCTTGGGGAATGAAAGCTGGCACAGCAGGCCTGCCAGAAACATCTCACAGCTTGGCTGGTGTGCACCAAGGAGAATCTCTCTTCAGCCACCATGTCATGTCCAGGGCAAAAAGCTTGTGTTCCTGACCAGGCCCTTGAAGGAAGAAAAGAGCAGCAATGCAGACACAGCATTTGCCCCCAGCTCAGGGCAGCAGCTGCTCAAACCAGCCCATCATGACTGTCTGTGCTGCTGGGCCTGTAGGGGTAGTCAGGTCACACAGGATTCAACCTGAATTACTTCCATGAAACACAGCTGTCAGGAGCTCCAGTGCATATGGACCCAGGAGCTGGTCCTGGATATCACTGAGCCAGGACATGGCAAGATTTCAGCAACTGTGCCTATCCTGGAATAGACTGTGCCATATGCACCCATTTCTCTTAAAAACTATTCTCCTAGAAAAAGAGGATTTCTCCTGAAAAAGAGTTTTCCTGGGGAAGAGGAACCAAGGAGTGTTTGAGAGGGAGGAAAACTTTATATAGCACAGGGAATCAGATGTACAACTAGTTTTTTTCTTGTTTGTTTTCTTCCTTTTTAATTGAAGAAGAGGGTGTAAGGAGGGGCATGTGTCAGGACCCAGCCATAGGGCCACGGTGTTTGTTATAAATTCTCACCAGGCTGAACAAAGACACCAGGCCATGGGTCAGGGAACTCTTGTTATTTACTGTGTAGTCATTCAACTCCAGCAGCCAGCCCACTCTTGAGACTCAAAAGGTGTTGACTAAAAAACCCTTTAATCTGTACAATAGGCTTCCTCATGAGGTGGCTAACAAGCCTTTAATTTTGAACTGTACACTTCCATAAACTTTCAAGTCCTCGAAAGAAACTTTTTAAAGGTGTTATCTCACAAGTCACAACACACTTCACTCCCCACTCCCACAACGGTATGGAGTATGGAATAGAATATGACAGCCGTGCTTTGCCCAAGCAAAGCAAGGGGTAAGAGAAATAAAGGTGTAGAAGAGGAAACAAAGAATATCATCATTTCATGTAGATGGTCCAGAGCTGAGGCAAACAGTGAGAGTGAAAGAGAAAGAGAGGGGAAAAAGGGAATGAGGGGCCCTGACCCACTTCCTTCCGTAGTTAACCTAGTGCAGGTCTCTTAACTAAACCAGATTTTTCTCACCCTTTTTTTCACTCATGCACAGCAAGCCCTTGGAACCCTCCTCCAAGGAGTGAGTCTATGGTGGGACCTGAGCACAAATGTCCAGGCAGAGCAGGAAGCTGGCTCAGTTCAGCACTGCCCCACCTCCACGGGACCCTCCTTTCTAATCACAGCTTTCCTGCCACAACACTCAATGTTGTGTTGTGCCTGATGCTTCACTGGCCCACAACTGGAAACAAACTGAAGTGCATACAAGTGTTCTGTGGCATACAATCCAGTGCAGAAGTATTTCAAATCGATCTGTATGCTTCTATTCCTTTGAGCTCAGATTACTTACTGGAAATAAACGCTAAGTGGACTGAATTAATCCTGTGCTCCTGTTTTTCATTCCATCTCTTCTTCTACTCTAGTGGATAGCTTTGTAAACTTGCACAACCCTGGACTGGGAACTACATCCTCAAATCTGCCCTCTTCACCATGTTCTTTTGGACTGTCATAGTCTGCCACAATATCATGGGCTAGTGAAAATGTCTTATTGCAGATTGTTGTGTGCTGGCCACAGGAAATGTTCTAAAAATCTCTACAGTCAGTTTATTATGTGCTTTTTTCCTGCTTGCACAGATCAATCAGATTTCCATCAAATGAAGCTGCTGCTGTGGGTCTTCTACAGTTTTCAGTTCTCAGTATTTTCCTCTGGGATTCAATCAATTTGAGCTTAGCATTTAGGCTCATTTCAGTGATTAGTAAGTCTCCTATTGAGTGTAACTGGGTAGACCCTGGGCACAGTTCAGATTTTCAACTAATGTACAGAATAATTTGTTACAGATAATGTTGCAGAACAATTTAATTGATTCCTTTATGCTCACATCTTGCTGAGATAGACCGTGGCTTCTCAAATTTCCTCTTTATTTTGGAAATTATATGGGCACCTCATTGACCTCTCTCTTAACTAGGAAGTTAAAGCTGGCCCCAGTGATAAGTCAGGCTGGCATGACTGGAGCCTTTGCTCTCTGATCTTTTCTGAGAATTAGATAAAAAATGTATGATGGCACACTGCAGCCTTCTTCCACACTTCCCTTTCATATTTCTGGGTGATGTTGCCTGGAGTGGAATCAGCTACTCTAATCTTTTCAGGCTCTTCCTTCTCTACTATATTTGCCCTCCCAAAAAACTGTTGATCCTGAGAAGGTTTTATGATGTGCCTGACTTGGGCACTTGGGAATTTGTTTCTGGTCAGTGTCACCAGTGCAGGTGCTGTACAGACCCAAATGGCTCTGCCACCTGTAGAGGAGATATTCCCTTTGGGACAATATGGAAAAATTCCTGAGGTGCCTGGAGACAAGACAATGGGAAGGTCGTCTTTGCCTGCATTTGGGAGGTAATGCAGCCTTGCATTGCTAAGGCACATATGGCACTCAATGAAAGAGTCTGCATATGCTTGATGAGCAGAAATTTAAAAAGTAAGATTCAGAGACTGGTGGCAGCTAACAGACTGTTATTTACCAGTCCCAAGGAAATTAGATAGTGCATCAAAGCATGTAGATGTGTACTTTTCCCACTGTATTGCTTTGTTTCATTCCCACAAACCACAAGAAAGTTAGAGCTGAAAACTGAAATGAAGAGGTGTCTTTATTAATAGGCTTTAAATGGCACAGGAACATCTGTTAATACTTTGAAAGAGAAAAAGTGAAAATGTGAAAATGGACTCATTAATGTATGAAAAGAGGCAAAGAAATCAATGAGGGATCTCCAGTGGTTGAGTTGCTGGCCAGCTTTTTTATCTTCTTTTTTTAATTGGTCTTTAACAGGGAGAGTGGTACGGACAATTGGAAAGGAATAGAAGCCTGGCCAATACAGCTGCTAATGAAGGCCAGGTAAGGAAATACTTTGTTCAACTCTGTGATAGGTTGGGATCAGCAGATCTGGACAATATGCTTCCCAGGTTTTTAATTTAGCTAATGAATTGACTCTGTCGCTGGCAATTAATTTTGAAAAGTGGAGGAAAACCAAGATAGTCTCAAAGGATGTGGGGGGGAATTAAATACAGTGCTAACCTTTACTGTGGAGGGAAAAGTCACATTGCTAGGTCTGCATTTCAGCATCAGCAAAAAAGTGAAGGCAAAAAAGTCAGGGGACTTCCATGGAAGCACAGTGGGATGTAAGAGATGAGTGTATGACACCCATGGAAGGCACATTGTGCTGATAAAAGACTCACAAACTTCAGGCATTAAAATATTCATGCCAGGAAAAAATGCATTACCTGTTTGGGATCTAATTTCTACTGTTTGGATGTTGGAAAAGACCCAGTAAATTTCACATATCCATATTCTCACAAACCTTTGCCAGAACTTCCTGGGAAACATTACTGGGGTAATAGACCTGAGCAATACCATGCAACCTCAAAATCAGTCAGAAGAATCTTGGAAATGGAGTACTGTGTGTGAAAGATGGGTTTATAATAGACTGAGCAAGCATCAGAAATTGCTTTGCTCTAGCACTTCTGCTTGTACTTAGCTGAGAATATAAACAGTCAGCTCCTTGGGCAAAACTGCTTTGGGAAGGCTTCACCACAGCCAAACGTGGAGATCTTGATTTGGACAGGCATATTAGAGTGTCACAAAAGCAAAAGGAAAAAAATACTGTTGAGGAACAAAGCCAAGCTATCTACAAGGGGATCATGTGTCAGAGCAATGTTTTTCGGCTAGATTTTGGAAAGAAATAGTGACTACTGAGTATTGGCACTCCTGGTGGTGTAGAGGGACATGCCATTTATGTTTTCCCTCTTCCACTGAATTCCCCTTACAAGACATCTGTTATCTGTACTCTGGGTGTGATGTTAGATCCAAGGTGCAGTGGCAAGACCTCAAGGCACAGTGTCTGTACAACTATTTCAAAGAGACGGCTGAGGATAGGGACTATTTCTAGATAAAATTTTCGGTGTCTAGACATGTCAGCTTGGAAGGAAGAATACAGAGGGAGCTGGTAGTGGGACTGGTGATGCACATTTTGTTTGGGACTGTGTAGGAAGAGAGCAGACTTTAAAGAGAAGCAGCCTTAGTCCATCCTTGTAGTGCAGTCTTGCTTCCTAAACCTGCTGAGCCAAACTCCCTGACAGGCACCTTAGGCCACCAGGATCCAGCTGCCAGCCCAGCCTATACTTTGGTACATCTTCCCTCACTAGGGCTAGGCTGAACAGCTGCTGATCAATTGGCATGCAATTCATGAAAGGAATGGGCTGAATTCTTTACTCACTGCCTTGCTGTTCACAGTCCAGAGCATGTAGCTGAGGGGCCAGACCTGAAAGCCTGTAAATATCCACTGCACTGACTTCCATGAAGCTACTTTGGATTTACACTAATGAGGCAGAAAGTAGATTGTGGCTCTTGCTCATCACTTAGTAATCACTCTGGCTCTCTGAGACAAAGGCAGTGAATCAACAATGCTCATTATTTCATTTACTGCTTTGCTTAAGCCACCTGCCCTTTCTTTAGCTATTGAGTGTTTCTAAAGTAGCCTTCCATTTGCCAAGATAAAGCATAATAGCCTCTTTTATTACCTTGGATTTTTGTCTTCCTCATCATGTCAATTAGTGTTTGCATTTTAACAGAGATCCTGCCTGAAAGCATTCTATCCTCTAATGTCACAATTAGTGTTTCTTTCTGTTGGACCAATTATAGGTGATAATGTTACTATTTGACAGAGTTTGTGTTCTAATTAAGTCCCTGACTGCAAATTTGGTTCTCAAGTCCAGCCAAGCTGCTTCTTTTCCATAGGTTATTCCCTAGCCACAGCTATCTACAGATCCCTGGAATTATGCATGGAAAATAAAAATAGATGAGTCACCACTTGTATGAAATATTTTCTCACTTTCATCCAGATTCATCTTTCCTCTTCTGTTATTGAGTACCCTGAGCATTTTTTTCTTATTTGGTGAGAATCTTTATCAAGGACAGAGCATGCCACAGATAAAAGCTGAATGGAGCTTCTGAATGACAAGTTTAATCCATCACTTAAAGCTCCTGCTTTCAAGTGTCAGCCATGAACCACTGATTGTTAATATCACCCAGCACCAGGGTGCATCAGTACAACTGTTTTGCCCATTAAGAAAAACAAATAAATCAACGCTGAGTGGCAGGTTACAAAATGGGAAACCCCATCCTATAATGCAGGTTTGGGAGCAAAAATGGAGTAAGATGAATTACTGTGTTTATAATGGGGGGAAATGCCATTCTCATTTATATATATATATATATATATATGATTTCATTTTACATTTAGCACTATGTAGAACAGCATGGGGACATTTGACAAGATTACCTGTCCTGTAATTCTGGTTGCCCCACCTTGCATAAATGAAGGGATCTACTCCTAAATCTGCATCAATTTGCAAGTCTTTGGATACTGGTGTGCACCTGAGAGGTTATAAAGCTCATGTGTAAGAGCAGAGTATGATGGAAGCTGACAAACAGCACACTGGTGCAGTGTATGTTGTGATTTTCATACCTTGTAGGATCAAACACATCACCAACGGAGTGGGATTTTTTCCCTGATAACCTGAATGAGCAATGCACAGGCCCAAATACAATCTTGCCTTGCTTCAGTGCCCTCAAGAGAATTGTGCTCACAAGAGGGAAAAGGCCAATTTTACAGCATTTGAGGTGATGGTTGAAAATTTAAAAGCAGTCAGGCTAGCTAAAACATTCCTGTTCCACAGATACCAAAGGACCTTGCAGTGGAATTCTGTATCTGGGAAGGAGTTTCTCCAAGAGGACTCAGCTGATCATGTTAATTCAAAAGAGCCATGTTGTGAAATAGAAAGTATTCCAGCATCATGTAATGTCCCAGTGTGGAGCCTGGTCCTGCACTGACTGACACAAACTGCAGTTCACAGAAACAAAGCCACACTGGAAAGCTCTTGGTGGGGCTTTGCTTTCACACTGCCAAAAGCTCTTGCTGCCCAGGTACTCATGAGGCAGCTCCCAGTTGGATTTTGCCTTCTCCCAAACACATTTATCTGAACAGACTGCAGAACCAATGAAGTTTTGGACTCAGGATCGCTGTCTCTGGATCATGCAGAGGAAAAGTAACCTGTAGCTCAGCTTCCCTCAGTTACCAGATCTGGTACTAAATCACTTTGTAGCTTAGAGGATTTTCCCTGTAGGTTCTCTGGATTTATAATACAGTTCTTCAGGGTTTTAGTTGAGCATATGGCTAAAACATACAGACATGCTTATGGAAAGATTTAGAAGCACTATCTCCTTTTAGTTTCAGTGCAAGAAAATAAGAAAATACTCAGTACATTTCTCTTTCTCCCTTCCCTTATTGCTCTCATAGGTTCTCAGGTGTTTGATATGCTCAGGAGTCCTGTTAAGGCCATGACTTTTCCTCTGAAACACAGAACCTGCCTCCCTTGTATACCAATATCCCTTTTCCCTTAGCTAGTCCCCCTCTCAAGAAGGACATGCTGCCTTCCTCCTTCCTGTTCAGATTTCATATGCCTGAAATTCTTTTGTATTTTGTCCAGGTCATTGTGCTTTATGGCTTTCAAGGCTCCTACTGACTTTGAAACACCTGTCTGGAATTGTGAACACCTGACTCTGTGTCCATGCTACATTGGAGTGCATCCCACATGAATCCCAGGTATCCATGCTTTTGCTGTTTCAGAGCATCTGCCAGACCACCTTCTTAGTACACAGACATGCTCCTCCCAAAATTGCTGTGACTAAAGGCTTTCTGCTTTCTAGGCTCATGGCTTGACACCTCAGTGGGGTTTGAAACAATTTTTGAATTCCTTATAGGCAGTAGGGCTCCTGTAGCTCGGTCTCTGGAAATGGAATAAGTTCACTGGGAGTCTTTGGATTATTATGTTAGAAACACAGGTCACAACTTATTGCAAATGGAGTGAAAATGACCTTTACTGAGAGGTGACCTTAAATTCAGCTTGTGTATACAACCGATCATCTTGTTTGATATTTGTTGTGTTATCACAGAAGCATGACTTTTCCCAATTCAAAGCAAAAAATACTGACAGTTATTTACCTTCTGTCTGTGAGGCTAATTTAATGCTGAGTTGAGCATTGTGAGAGAAATAATGAACAGTAAGTCCATATGCAAGAAACTTTACGGAGTGGACTTCTTATTTAGGCATTTAGGGCTGACAGCAGAATCAACAAAGTGCTTAAAAAATGAAGATGAACCCACTGCACTTAGGAGTTGCTTTTCCTCATTAATTTCCAAACGTACTCCTTCCTCAAAACCCAGTAACTGCCCAAGAAGACATGACTGTAGGGTTTCCCTTAGCTGTTAGCAGGGGGCAAGCCATGGTTGTATCAAGGATTCTTGGAGAAATAAGGAGGGATATTGCCTTTCTGTGTAACAAATCTGTCAGATTTCCATCTCTCTTTGCTCTAAACTTTTTAGGTTGGATAAAAAGGGCAGTAATACTCAACTGCACAAGATTTTCTTTCATTTCTGAAAAATGTAATGCAGTTGCAGGCATATTTGGAACATGTTTGTGGTACTCAGTAGAGACTGCAGTGCCTAACTTGAAATGGGAAAATGTTGGCTGGGGGCCTAATTTTTGTACGCAATGAACAAATGTCTTTCCATCAGCTTCAGTGAGATTGTTGCTCAGCATCTGTGAGGTCTTACTTTGTGCTCCCAGATGTTGCCAATGTCAGCTTTAGACACCCTGCCAAACATGGGACCGTTTTTTATTAAAAAACCCCCAAATTATGGAATGACCTCATAGTAAATATATTATTTAATTTCATTGTAAATTCAGGAAAAAAATCAAAGTTCTGGATATTGCAGAGTGTAATGGAAACTGTCCTCGGGAGTCCTCTTCACATGCCTGCCAATTTTAATGAAGCAGTTGGTTTCAGATAAATTAGAGATATATTATGTCCCAGGAGAGAAAATAGGTTGAAGAAGCCAGAGATCTGTTTCAGTGTTTCTCTTGGTGCAGCATGGTTGTGAAAACCCCACTGTGCTAATTTGGTATTGTTTCACAGGTGCTTTGACGTTTATAAAGGAGGAACTATGGTAGGAGGGTCACAGATCTCTGAGATTGATAAAGGAACCCTGCCCTCATCCTTAGATTACTAATCCTTTCTTCTTGGCTGAAGTTTCTTCTGCTTGGGTATCTACAAAAATGAAACTCATTGCCTGTGTACTATGTGAACCAAGGTTTACTGAAGTTTGAGAGGCCCTGAGATACATCTGCCAGGAGTTATAATTTGCCTGAAGCAGCGTTTTGTTAATATCTTGAAGGTCTTGGCTTACAAAAGCCTCCAAAATCATTCATTGAGACAAGCAGACATATTTGTAATTGCTTCTGGTTTTCAAATAGACACAGATGCTAGAAGTTGAAAAACCGTGCATCCTTCCTTTGCAGTAATTCCTAGGAATTCAGTGATGCCCTCTGGTCCTCTCTTCTTATGGCAAACAAAATGATAGGGCATAAAACAATCGCCAAATTACAGATCTTTCAGGTAATGGAGAAAAAACCCATTTAATAGAAAACCAAGTCTTTTCAAGAAAGTACTTTATCTTTGTATGATGATATTCTTAGTGATTAAAGAGGGTGTTTTATAAAAGCTGCATAATCAGGCTGGTATTCTGTCTGAAATGACCCTTTTATTCATCTTTCTATTCCATGGGAAGCTTTAATACTAACAAGCATAAACAAGCTAGGGTAAACCTTGAATTTACTGTTATTAATAGGTTTCAATCTGCTGCAATATCATCCCATGTCTCTCCAGGCAATTAAAGTTGTTTCTTGCTTTTAAAGGAACTTTAATGGGTGCAGCCAATGGACCATCTATTATCATGAATGAACTCAGTTACTGTCTTAGTCACAATCAATATTTGCTTACACCAAGTTAGGAAAAATACTGAAAGCTTAGAGAGTGGTTAAATGGCTGCTGATGTTAAGACAGCAGGAAAGCCTGAGAGCATTGAGAAATGTACCCTTAAATAAGTGCAGTTTGTCTTGATATTTCTGTAGTCATCCAGAATATAAGTGCTGATGATCATCTTTTCTGACACTGGTACTGCCAATTTGCATCGGTGAGATAAAGAATTACTAAATCTCTCATTGGGGAAAGGTGAAAAAATTAACTCGTTGTTTCCCTGATATGATGAAGAATGTGTTCTAAGAAGCAAATTCACTACAAAATGCTCTGGAAATAATCCAAGCAAACAAACATTCGTGTTCATACATGTGACTGGCCTAAGTGGGAAAGCCACTGGTAGACAGTCTCTCTGTGCTGAGGCCAACCAGCTCTGCAAGAACTTAGCAGAGGAATACTGTTCCCCATCGGGGTGGTTTTGCTTCCCCTGAAGAGAACAGGCAGCATGCTGGGGCCAGAAGGATCAATAGTCTCAGAAGGAGCTGAGGAGCAAATTTCATCAGAACCACGTCAACAGCCTCCCACAGGAGTTGGCTTCATCATTCCATCTGATGACTTAATCACTCCAGAGGGGAGCCATTTGGTGATTCCAGTGTTGGAAGGGGAGTCCAGAGTTTTTGAACTCCATGTTACTTTTTCTCTGATTGCATCACTTAACATTTCTGACTCAGTTTCCAGATTTAAAATCTGGCTTCATACTCAGGGAATTGAAAGCCAGCTAGGAAGAAAGAAACTGAAAGAGTAGGAGAAGCTAACAAAAGAAGTCCTTTCCCCTTTCCCCTTTCCTTTCCCCTTTCCTTTCCTTTCCTTTCCTTTCCTTTCCTTTCCTTTCCTTTCCTTTCCTTTCCTTTCCTTTCCTTTCCTTTCCTTTCCTTTCCTTTCCTTTCCTTTCCTTTCCTTTTTCTCCTGGAAGAGCCTCAATAGGAGAGCCTGAAAACCTCTGCCTTTTCCAGGTTTTCCCGTCTTAGATGATTAAGGTTGCCTTTGCTTTAGCAAATCCATGAAAGGCTGACCTATATTTCAAAACAGGTTAGGATACAATTAATTTCTTTAGGTCCTGCTTGGAAGATGTCCCAGAGTATCCACAGAGCCTGCCAAGCAAGCCATCAACAAAAGATTACAGATTTCTGATGGAGAGGTTTGTTTATGGTCTATTCCTTACATTGTGATAGAATCATTCTGGCCAGGTGAAAGAACGGCAAGAGCTTCCAATTAATCATTTACACTTCACAAATGAATCATTAAAGTAACAATGGGTCAGTCATTTAATCTCACTGTGTCTTAATTATCTGTCTTGAAAATGAGCTGAGATCACTTGTATACATGGTATACAGTTGGGAGGCTGTTGCACGTACTAATTTGTATCATACCTTGCAAAGATGTGTAAGGCTTAGCTGGATTCAAAGGGTGATAAAACTGTCAGAAAAATGCATCCAGGTGTATTAAAAGAAAGTTTTGCCTTCCCCAAAACCCCTCAGATATCAGCTTTGGGCACAGGTAAGTATGATCCCAGGAGGTTGTCCTGCAGGTCCTCTGAGACTGACTGACAACCCTGAGGATAAAGAGTACTGGACAAACCAAAACATGAAAAAGTGGTTTGATTTATTCAGACCTGAAACAAACAGGTAAACAAAGGAGAAGAGTTTTCCAGTATGAAATACTCCCTTATTCCCCTTTTCCATTTCCTCTCATCAATCATTTCAACCAAATAAAATGTCAGGTTGTTTTTAGGTTGGTTTCGTTTGTCCTTCTATTTCAAAATGTAAGTGTAAATATTTTAGCAAAAGAGTCTCCTTTGGGAAACAGCAAACAAAATTTTAGCCTTCAGTCAGAAATGTCTGTTGCTAACAAATCACTTATTAACATCAGTTCATAATCAGATTTTTACTGACCTAAATTTACACTTTTCAAGAAGTGCAACATTCAAACAGAAAAATGTCCAACCCTGAACAAGCAGCTGCTCTCCAGCCTCTTGAAGGATGAGATCTGTTCCCTCTTTTCCAAACATTTAGCATGAAGAAGAGGTCCAATACTATGTCATCTATGCATCAAACTTGAGCACAACGAGTGTGAAACAGTTTATTTTCACAGGTCAGTGCAGAGTCTGGCCATTCAGAATGCTCACACTGTTTATTAAAAGTGCTGGGAACTTCTTGGACATTTCTTAAACACATCCAGTATTCAGGCTAAGTCTACTGAATGCTTGGATAAGCATCCAAGCAAGAAAACAAGACAATCCAGTTGAAACTAGACAGTAAACTCTATTTTAATCACATGCTGAATGTCACCATTTCAGTGCATCCCTGAACCCACCAACCAAAAACCCATCAACCAAAAACCCCCAAAAAACAATAGCAGAAGAAGGAAACCTGCTTCCCTACACAGTTATTTCTCTTACTATCCCCAACAAATGATCACACATTTTGCTAACATATTTGCTTGTTTTAAAGCAATTTAAGCTTCTGTTGCATTCTGCACTTGCATTTCTCAGGCTCTAATCCAGAGAGGTGCAGAGCAAGCTCAGCTGCCTCCTGAAGCTGAGACAAGGCCCTTGGAGCTTAAGGCTTCTGAGACTGTTTTATTTCCATTCACTTCAGACTTACTAGTCTTTGTTTTTCATCTTTCTTTAAAGTTACTTTAATTAAAATGAAACAAGTCAGAAAATCCCACATTTCTCCAAAGCAAGGTCCAAAATAGCCTTGTCTCTTTGTGTTTGCTTACTAGGTCCTCTTAGGAGTTAGGCTTCCAATTTAAGAGCACGTTGTGTTCATGTGAACAGAGAATGGAAATTTCCACTCTGAGAATTTTCCTTAGAATGTTTCTGTTGGGAGCTGTTCTGCATAAAAGAACAAATTTGCCATGGAAGAAAGTGCAACTTTCATCTTCCTAATACACATATCCTTTGACATCCAAGCAAATCACTCAGAAATATGTTGCCAATGTTGAAAAGCTGTGCTTCTATCCCAGCGCCAGATGATAGGGAGCTGGAAGTGAGGCACAGTGGTGAAAAATCAGTCTGAATCTAAGGTGCATAGGCCAGGCTTTGTTGGTGGAGACAGGGAAATACCACCTACAGCACTGGTAAGGCCTTGTTCCTGATACCACAGTTCCTGCTACCTCTGTTCCAAGCAGAGAAACTGAAGTTAGCAGGGGTGAAGAGAAGGGGTTCTTCCCTCAGCAACAGAAGATCTGTCTTACAAAAAGAGAAAAAAGAACTTGGTTCGTTTGGTCTAGTGAAACAAGACTGGAGATGGGAGAAAATGACTCTGTATAGATATATCAAGGAGTAAATACTGGGGAGGGAGGAGAATTATTTAACCCAAAGGGTAATGCTGGAACAAGATCAAATGGATATAAATTGGTCATGAATAAATTTAGACTGGAAATTGGAGAAGGTTTCCAACCATCAGAAGAATGACATCCTGGAATAGCCTTTCAAATAGAGTAGTGACGGGCAGAAACTTCAATTTAAACTTGTGATATGAGTCCTTGAAACACCAAGTGGGTTTGAAAAAAAAGGTGTTGCTACATTATATGTTTACATAAAATTTATTCCATGCTCTGGAGCTTCTACTGATTACCTGCCAGGGACAGAAAGAATTTTTTCCACTTCATACATAATTGTGATTCTAAGGCTGTACTGGTTTTGGCTGGGATAGAGTTAATTTTCTGCTTCGTAGCCTGTGAGTGCTGTTTTGGATTTAGGATGAGGATAATGTTGATAACACGCTGATGTTTTAGTTGTTGCTAGGAAGGCTTACTCTAAAAATCAAGGACTTTACAGTTTCCCATGCTCTGCTAGCAAGGAGATCAAGAAGCTGGGAGGGAGAACAGCCAGGACAGCTGACAAAAACTGGCCACAGGGATATTCCATTACACTGAACGTCATGCTCAGTGTATAAGCTGGGGAGAGCTGTCCAGGAGGGACCAGTTGCTGCCAGAGGATGAGCTGGGCATCGGTCAGGGGGTGGTGAGCAATTGTGTTGTGCATCACTTGTTTGTCCTGGGTTTTATCTCTCTCTGCTTCTCCTTTCCATTATTACTATTGTTGTTGTTATTGTTGGTGGTATTATTATAATTATTATTACTATTTTTTATTATTATGGGGTTTATTATGTTTTATTTTTATGGGAATTTTTGTTTCAATTATTAAACTGCTCCTAACTCACAAGGTTTAAATAATTTTTCCCAATTCTTCCCCCTGGGGAACAGGTGGAGTGAGTGAACAGCTGTGTCGTGCTCAGCTGCCTGCTGGACTTAAACCCTGACACTAGCCTTTTTTTCCTTCTTTGCCCTGAAGTATCAGGAGGAAGCAGAGGTAGATGCACAGATATTCTTTAA
>VZTR01027126.1:150759-224830 GCA_013400775.1 Chaetops frenatus | reverse complement strand
AAGCTTCCAGGTGGCTTTGATGATGTAATTGTCCACATACCTGAGTTTCCACTGACCTACTGGCAGCAGGTAATTTTTTCCTAGTTCAGTTTTTACTCAGGGGCATAGGCTTGTGCAGCACCCAAGACCACCTGAGAATTTAATCTAAAATATCCTGAATATTATTATATGCAAAATATTATTGACAAAGTCAATCTATTGCTTTCTGCTTATCCTAGAAGATGGCTGCAGCTGAAAAACTTTGATGACAATCTTAGACTCCTGATAGGGCATGAAAAACGTTCAGTGTCAGGCAAGGGCTGGTGGAGCAAGACCAAGTAGTCATTCCTCAGTGCTCAGGCTAACTAATCGAGATACAGGTCCTCCTGTGAGTCTTGACATTTTGAAAAGTGATGTTGTGGTTGCTACAAGAATGCCTCTTGCCCAGCATTCATTTTATCCTCTTTGTCTTACGGCCAAAGAGCAACATGTCACAGTGTGTGATGCCGTTTCCAGTTCCTTGCATCCAAACCTGAATCAAAAGCCTGAGGGTTTTTAGCATGGTGAGACATGGAAAGAGTCAGTATTTTGTCAAGGCAGTAATCATTCTGCATTATCACTGGTTAACCAGGCACTTCCCCTCCAAGATCAGCGGTGAAGTATGAAGTGCAAAGGAAGCCCACATCCATACCTTACTGTCAGTTTTCCATTGCATTTTCCTTTCCATAGTTGCCAGCACTTTTATAAGGCTGCCAGCCTCATTTTCCAACCCAATACCATCATGCTGAAGTTCCTTGCAAGGCAGAGTTTTAAAATCAGCCTAGACAGAACTCAGTCCTGCCTCTTCCTCTGAAAAAACTCTTGGCCTTTCAGCCCATTCTGGATACTACTGCCAGTCTCTCCTTCCATCTAACGTGACCTATGTCAGGATCTGATATAAAAGACCATTGTCCTCCTATTACTTGTCTGTGGCCTCCTACAGCTCATCTCTGGTCATTTCACTTCTTGATCTGCTAATTATACAGGGCCAGCTGGTTCCCAGGTCCATGCTGAGGCACCATACTCTGGTGCAGTATCCCTTTAGCCCATGAAGCCCACAAGAGTTGAAGTTGATGTTTGCATCTACAATTGGGAATGCTCTAAATAAAATTTTTACCCTTTCCTTTATGTATCCAAGAAGAAAGTCCACTTGGTCTGCAGATACCCTTGATCCTGAAGATTCTGCTAACTCCAACAGCCCATTGTTTCCACTACAGGCACTTATCTTAGTAAGTAAAGGTTAAAGGATTAAGTCTTTGAATGCTGTCTGCCATGCAAAGTCCATCTCTCAACTGCTTTATAGGAACCAGTAATATAGCTTCAGAGATAAATGAGAGCAGGAAGACAGATGTTAGGGTGAAGGGAGGAGTTTTCAGCTGAGACTTGGAATGAGATGGAAGGCCACACAAGCAGAAACATACTGACAAGCCTGTTCCAGCTGGCAGGAGGCATAGAGAAATTGCTCATCCCACCTCTGGTCAGATTGCATGAAAGGACAGAGAAAAGCAGAACTTGATGAAACTAAATGGCATTACATGTAGGGGGAAAAAAAAAAAAAAAATCTTCTCTGCGCTGGATGCAATGAATATGTAGAATATGCTACAAAGAAAGTAAAAGAACTAAATAGTAAGGCTGGATTTTTATAGGAGTTTGGCCATTGTGGGATTGTTAGGGATTATTAATAACATGCAGAGCAGTGTCAGGTAACTTAGAGGTGATCAAATTTCAAAGCTTCCTAGGATAAACCACCAAGACATGCTAACCTTGGGATTAAATGCTCCAATGGAATTCCACCACTAACTGGATGCATTACAGGGGTGTGTTCCTATCTGCAAGAACCAGATAGTGATCCCTGCTGGAGAACAGACACTTCCCACACTGACCACTGCTTATGATGTTTCTCTGTGACATTGGTGCTACTTAGACTTGTCAGTTATGCTGTTCCTCTTCATCTGGGTGTTCAAATCTGAGTATTTCTTTATTTATATACTCAGGGAAACAGCGAAGTGTTGGGCCTCCCTATCCACACTCCTGCAGGATTACTGAAGGTCAAAGCTGGGATAACCAGCATTTACTTCATGCAGGTTTGCTATTATCTAAGCAGTTCAATTAAGATGAGGCTGAAAGGAAAGCAGCTGGGACTTTAAAAGCTCTCATCTCTCAACGAGCCCATCTTTGTGCCCCATATGTTTTATCTGCTTCCCTCCTGTTCTCAGAGAGCCCTGGGATTGCCCAAAGTGTATTCAATATACTGAGACCTTCAATTACTGCACAGACATACACACACACACAAACACACTGCCTTTCCTCACAGGAATCTTTGGGATGTTTCAGGTATTCAGGTATTCAGGTTGGAATAAACAGGAACATCAAAAATTATATCAATTTCATTTGGAAATAAATAAGCATAATTTTTAAGAGAGGATAGGGAAATTCCTTCTGTCACTTTTTAACCTGCTACATCCAAGCCCTTCTATGACATGATATGCCATGACATGATATGATACGATATGATACAATTCATTAGTTACAAGGACATTCTCTTCTCTCTCATTCTCTGCTCACACCTTTTCATCTGCATTTGGCTACCCCCAAGACCTGATGCAAGGCAATCCTGCCTCATTTCTGCAAGATTCCTGCTGAACATTCCTGACATGCACAGACAGCACTGGGCTCAGCGGGAATGGCAACAGAACAGCCACACACCAGCTGGTGAGGGCACTGCAGCAGTGGTGACCAGCTTGGAATAAAAGCACAGTAGTTAAAGTATTTATTTAGGAACTGAGAGAAGAGGCCACATTAGGAATGTACCTAGAAAGAAACTTGAGTTTGGGTAGTGGGCACGGACAAAGTACTCCTGCCTCTGCTCTAGCCATCTCCAGTGTGACAAAAAAGTGCAAAACTCACATGCTCTAAAAACAGAAAAAGAGAACACCAGGAGGATGAGTGGAAGGGTGCTGGTTGAGTCAGAGGTAGATGGAGCAGGGAAGCAGCAACATGCCCTGCTGGTGTGGAGTGTATGTGAGGGCTGAGGGACACAAGTATTCTGCAAGCATTCTTCATTACCAGCTGGAAGCACAGGTGAGAAACACGAGAGGCTTCCTATTATGTGCTCATTTCAACTGCTACCTCTTTGCATCATCCAGGAATAGAAGAGCTAAAAGCTACAGATCACATTCTAGCTCACTCTAACTGGACTAAACTCTAAGGAGTCTACTTCTTCACTTAAAAAGACAGAACCAATTACTAACAACCTTCTTCTAAAGACAAAAAGACCAGCTTGCTAAAGAGGGTCTAAGAGGTGGCCATTCCATCATAAGAGACACACCACCCCACTGTCCATTTAAATGTCTCCTTTAATAGCCATATTTTTGTCTGTGTAGACTCAGAGTACAATATTTATTTCTACTGTCCAAAGTGTTACCCCAAGGATTTTAATGGTTACACTATTTTTTTTCCACATAATGGAGATGTCCTTTAAATGGGAAATGAGGAATTATACAGTCTGGATAATATGCCCTACTGTGGTCTTCCCCTTTGGCTTGGGAGCAAATACAGAATGAATGCCAGAACTTAGGTTTTGGAAGAGAGGGAAACTTTTCTGTATTTGCCACTCTAGCTAGGTTCCCTTTACTAATTTGGCTTCCTTGCCCAGAAACAGGACCAAAATTCATCCATGAGAGAAAATTCTCAATGCAAACTAACAAAACAACCATAAAAAGGGGTCTTGTTTTATGACATGCTCCATTGGAATTGCAGCATTTTGCCTATGTGGGCATATTTTCTAACACATTATGCAGAAACAAGTCAGGGAAGATGCTGAGGATTGTAATTTTCTAATTTAATTCTGCCATTTCCAGTAATGGAAAGCCATACTATGGCTATTTATCTTCATAAGTGACAGATGCATTTCATTAAAACTTCCTTAAATAATTTCTCATGGCACTTGAAGGAGGAAAATAAGGAGTGAGAAGATATCTATTTTGTAAGTACACAGGCATCGAGGTTTTGAGAGATGTTAAACACACAAATGATCTATGACTGCATTAAAGAGGTCAAGTAAAAAGACATTTGTCTGGTGATTTTTGCAACGTTGATGCCTGTTGAACTCATCGTGAAGCAATCTGACATTGACTGTTGCTGGATGAAAATATGCTAATAATATCCCCATACACGGATATAATGAGTGCCACTTGGGAGAATCCCAAAGCTCGGCGTAATGCTGTGACAGGCAGATGCTTCCCTTCCAAATACTGCTGAAAAGCTGCCATGTAGGAGCAGGAGGATGCAGCAGCTGCAGAGCAAGTGACTCTGCAGAATAATTTGGCCAAGAAGTGAAGAACTTTCTATTCAGCTGGAACTGCATTTAAATAAGCAATGTGCCAGGGCAGGTGAATATTTACCTAATTTTCTTTCCGTGCCAGAAAACTGATAGTGGTGCAATAAAATCTCTTTTGAATAAATCTCTTTTGAATAAATCTGCATCATGTACTGATGCACTGCTAAAGGGTGTTCTGCGTAAAGTCCTAGACCAGGTCTTGGCATATAGGTTTTGTGTGGAAGAAATGAAAGCATCGCAGAGGGAGAGCTGTGGGTGAGATCATGTACCTGTTTTCTGTTGCCTTCATACTCCATACAGCTCAGGGAATCCTGAAGGCTTGCACCAATTCCTAGAGGGTCATTAGGTCAAGGAAAATCACCTACATTTTCCTCACCCATTCAATAAACCCATACAGAAGAAAATGGGTTGAAGAGGTTCAGATGTAGCACTGTCATTATGTGCTCCTCAGTTTCCCATATAGAGAAACTTTTTAACTTAGGGGATTGGCAAAGGGGACAGAGTGGCAAAGAGAGCCTTGCCCAAACTCCTGCCTCACAAGCCTATCATCCAGTCTAGCAACAACTGCCCAACAGTGCCAGCAAAAATGTCAGTGGCTAGGTGAGCTGTTGAGAGAGAATTTACCTCTACATCAAAGAGGAGAGAAATTCCATATGCTGCTGGTATGGATGGATAAGTTTTCATGGTCTGTAACAATGCTGTTTTTACTCCAGGGTCCCTTTGGGCTGTCAAACAAGCTGGAAGAGTTCCTGCAGCACCTCTTGCTATCCCCCTAGCACTCAGTAGACCCCTGTCTATTTGGCCTCATCATCTTTCCCTCACTTTACATTTGGTCTCAGTAAATAAACCCAAGGGAATAAGCTATTGAGGAAACGCTGCCCTCTCTTTGGTTCATGAATCTTGAAGTCCTTTCTTACTCTTATTCCAAACTACTGACTGAACATGCTCCATTTGCTATTCTTCCCCAGTGGAGTTTGTTGACAAGGATGTCGTGATGAGTAGTAGAGCAGTGTAAATCAGTATGGACTAGGTAAGTGGTCTTTTTACACTGACTGAAGAAATGCTGACTCTGATGAAAAACAGTCACCTTCTTAATGGGAACGTTAGCAAATGAGCCAAAGGTTACTTCTGCCATTGTGCTTAGAAGACGTTTTCTGCAAGTCGAGTGGTCTGGGCGCTTTTCACCCAAATGGCAGATCCACCTGGTGCAGAGCAGGATCACCCAGGCTTGATAGGAAAGCCACAGTTCAGGCCAGTGTCTGCCTCCTCCCTCCAGCCAACAGGCAGCCTATCAATGTCAGGGCACCCACTGCTCAATACCCCAATTCAACAGGAACCCACCTCCTTTGAAAAAGCTCTGAAGTGATTTTATATGATGATCATTCTCAAGTTACCTAAACCAGTTTACCAGTCAGCACCAGGCATCTGAAACAAAGGCCCTCACACAGCCTCAACAAGTTCAGCATGAAAACTGGGACAGGCACACATAAGACCTTCCCTTCCTCTTCCTCCACTGCTCCTGAAGTCAGTCCTGTATTATGGCAATGCTGTGTGAGAAGGTGAGGCAGAACTCCTGCAAACCCCTTTCCTTGCTCTATTGAGTCACTGTGGCTCTGGCTGGCCCTGTCTGTATGTGGGTGAGAATACCTCTTTTGGCAGAGAGGACCAGTGCAGAGGAAGTCACAGAGACTCAGCTCAGGGGATCTTGGCTGGCAACAGGATCTGATGTCAGCTTATCAATAAAACTAAGCTTCAGAGGGGGCTGAGCTTTCTTACTCATGCTCTGGTGTTCAGAGTATGACTCAACTCATTCCCAATGCACGACACTCAAGGGCCACACGGAAAGTCTTTCATTTGCAGCACTTTGGCTGGGCTGTTCCTGCCACCACCTCTTCCTTTCTCCTTGTGTTTCCATCCAGGTGATTAGTTAGGACTGACGTTCAGTGCTGTTGTGGGATGGCTCAATGGTTACCAAAAAAGCAGAAGTTCAAGGGGTGATGTAAAAATTTCCCTTGCAGTTAATCACTGGCCCCACTGTGGAACTCATCAAACTTTGAGGAAGTAATTGAAGCTATTTGCACTTGTGGAAAATGGGAAAGACAAAAGTACAGGAAATTGCTTGTTGTTTTGCTTTCAGTGTCACAGCTATGATTACTCTCTTTTGGATGAGATTCCCTTAGAAGAAGCGGCTTCCAGCTAAAGGATAAAGAGACCAGTCAGAATTTGTTTAATTTGGGTTTTTTTGAAAAATCTTTTTCATGCTTTCTCTTATCCTTAAAGACAATCTTGGTGCATGCAAGAAAACCCCCCTGGAAAATGAGGAGATGTAAGGAGGGCCCAGTTGAACACTCTGCTCTGCCAACTTTACCTGTCAGATATCTAAAAGTGAGGAGGGTTGACTGGGGCTTTTGGTGGATCCAAGCCACACGAGAAAACGTTTTTGGTCAGAAATGGTTCTTACACGTAAGAAGATAACTTTGTAATAGAATTGACAGCTGTGCACTCTGGCTGAGTGTTTGGAACAGAGACTTCAGTAAGGCTGACCATCAGATGAGGCACAGGCAGAAAATACAATAAATAGACTGTCCTGAGCATCAGGTGTCTGACTCTGAGGGGACACACTGGTCCATCCTCCCAGATGCTAGATACCCAGGGTGGCCTGCAATCCCTCCGAACACATCTGCAGCCCATATTTCCTGGAACGCTCCTTAGAAATCACTGTAGCAACAGCCTCTTCCAAGAACAAATTCCCAAACTGCAAACCACAACAATGGAACTGTGAAAGGAATAAGGCTTTCTGAGAAATACTTCCATGTGAGCAAGGCATGCCAAGAATTTAGTTTGACATCTCTGCCTTGATTTCCATATAATTGCTGTGAATTGCCTCTACCCTGAGATATAGATTTATGCAGGAGTACTTAAAATTGTGACCTGAGGAAACTTAGAGTGCTTCAGAGAACTCCATGTCCATGAAAACACCTCCTGTCAGGACTTCTGAGGCCATGGCAGTGGCAGGGTAACAATGAAATGCCTGGTAATACACTAGACCAGATCTTCAGCTGATATAAACCAGTGTGGTAACATCGTTTTCAGGCCATCTGTAATTGGAAATCAACACGATTAGAAGCATCATGCACGAGGACAGTGTCGGAGTTGTATTTCTCCTTTTCTTGCCTATTCCTCAGTTATGGTATTATCACTATCATGTCCCCATAGCTCTCCTTTGTCTCATTGCAAGGATACAGAACTCAAGTCAATTTGGAGTACACAACACACAGACTTATGACTGTATATTGTAACAGCTGTCATTGTATCAGGTTAATACTCTTGGATAGAGTTTTTCTTTTCCAAAATTGAGTTTTTACATCTGCAGAAAAGCAAGGGAACAACCAACAAAGAAAATAAATTATCCTTTATTGGTTTTTTGGTTGCGTAATTTTAATGAGATTTAAATTCTTAATTCCACCGGAGTTGGCCCTAAACAAATGAAGTACTCATCCAAATGCTACGGGGATAAGAGCAAATGTAGCAACTGAAATATTTAATCAGAAACTTAAATAAACCTGATGAGGATGTCCAAGCCTTTTTACATTGAAGTGAATGACAGCACCTCAAACCAGTGATAGAAGAACAAAAGTGATCTCTAGAAAATTAATCATAGATGGCCTGGGTTGGAAAAGACCTTAAAGATCACCCAGTTCCAACTTTCCTGCCATAAGCAGGGGTGCAAACCACTAGACCAGGTTGCTAAAAGCTCCATTCAACCTGGCCTTGAATACTTCTAGGGATGGGGCATCCACAGCTTCTCTGAGAAACCTGAACCAGTATCTCACCATGTTCACAGTAAAGAATTTCTTCCTAACATCTACTCTAAATCTCTCCTCTTTTAGTTTAAAACTGTTCCCCCTTGTCCTATCACTATGTGACCATATAAAAAGTTTTTCACTCACTTTTTTATAAGCCCCCTTTAAGCAGGGAAAGGCCACAGTGATGCTTCCCTGGAGTTTGGTCTTTTCCAGACTGAACAACCTCTCTTAGCCTGTCCTCATAGGAGAAGGGCTCCAGCCCTCCAACCATCTTCCTGGCACTCCTCTGGACTCATTCTTGCAGGTTCACATCTGTCTTGTGTTGAGGACCACAAGCCTCAATGCAGCAATCCCAGTGGGGTCACATGAGCAGAATCACATTCCAGGATGAATTTCACTTTTTGGATTGGGAGTACACTGCTGACTCATGTCCAGCTTTTCATCTATGAGGGCCCCAAGTCCTTCTCTGAAGGGCTGCCCTCAAAGAGCCCTTCTCCCTGTCTGTCCTCATACCTGGGACTGCCCCTAACCAAGGTGCAGCATCTTACAATTGGACTGGTTGGATCGCAAATAGTTTCTCATGGATCTACAAGATTAGCCTGATTTTCTTTTATTTAAGGTATGAAACTGTTTTTAATATGTGGGAAATAAATAAACCCCTGTAGTAATGCTGCACTGAGTTCTGACATTTTCTGATTGTCACTAGAATTGAGATTCACATGGATTTGTCAGATGGCACATGAGAAAATGCAAAGTACGGTGGCAAACATGACAAATGTAGGAGTTGTCTTGCTTTCATTTGTGCCATGCAGACTCTTGGTAGAAACCACCTTTGGATATTCACTAGGGTATATAAGATCAGAATATTATACTGTGACTTGCCTTTTGAGACATGCCATTGCCTGTGATGTTTTAAGGGCATCCATGAACAGCAGATCAATAAGACATATACATCATAATGTATATGATGATGATGATTATATATGTGGAAACAGCTCCTCTGAAATCTCCATGCACATCATTTAAATGGCCAGCTCTGTTCCTGGGTTTTGTATCTTTCTTCCTTTATCTATAATCTTTCCTTTTAAGACATTAATTGGATATAACTGATGGAGTTAATGCTTTTGTTTTCACCTCTGCTGGACCCATTTTTAAAAGTCATCTTGTCACTCTCTCATTCACTGCACTTGCCCTCCCTCTGCTTTCTTCCTCTGTTAAATCAGACTCCATTTTTCCTCCAACTGCTCTGCACAACCTTGCATTCTGCACATTGACCTTTCATATGCTGCCGTTTGGATCACCAGCTCTAGCCATTACATTAGCAACACACAATTACACCCTCAAGGTAGACTCAAGTGCAGATCCTACCTCTACATAAATACCATAATGAATGGAAAGGTGCTGATGTATGTTTGAAGTATGTTTTCAGCTCACGTACGACAGAAGGATTCTGCAGAGATGTGAAACCATGAGTAGTGATGGGAGCATTTCCCAAATGTTTCTGTTCTGCCACAGTGCCCTCTGTATGGTACTGCTCTCTGAAGTGCCCAAGCATTGTATTTTTTTCTAGAGGTTATTGCCAAAGCCACACCCAAATGTCACAGCAGGGCTGTAACATATAGTGAGCTCAGATGGGCAGCTCTTGCTTGGTGAGAGCACTTTCAAAAAAATGCACTTGGTAACTTAATTGGTCAATTTTGCTTTTCATAAGAATGCCCATCTTAATATGCTGTAGTTTTGTGATACCTGTTGCATTTTCGGAGTGTAATGCAGCCATTAAAATACCTATGCTTTTTTCCTATTCTTTTTTTTCATTCAGAATTCAAGATACATTTTTCTGTGAACACACATCAGAACCAAAGCAATTCTGGCCTCCCTCCCAATAAAAGAACAATCTGACAATGAAAGATGCCAAATCCAGCTGATGAAAGAATCTGCCCCATGGCTATGGAGGGAATGAACATACAGCTACATGGGTCATGATCTAATGTCTTTGTTATAGTCTTACACTTGTGATAAATTGAGCAATATGGGAAGTGGTGGTTTTCAGCCCATTCAAGGTATTGTTTGTCCAGAATATCACAACTAAAATTTGCTCTCACTCCACAGACCACTAAAAATGAACTTTCTCCCTTCAAGGAGGAATTTTGCTATGAGAAGAGATGGGAACTGGACAAAAGGAACAGTGTAAGGCTATCCCATACCATCTCTGTGGAGAAAGAACAATCAGTGTGCACACTGTCTCTCAAAGGCCCTGCTGGGCATGTGATACTGTCTGTACATTTGGCCTGGAGGAGAATCTCACCACAGATTCCAATTTCAATTCAAATAGCCATAGTTCACCAAAATAACCATCAGATATTATTTTACATAAAAGCATGTAATATTGCTCTTATATTCTTCACTAATTTGACTTTGCAAATGGCTTCCTCCTCCAATTCACAGAAATCTTGCTTTAGCTTTGTTTACAAAAAAAATACTTTCTAAGATGGCTAAGTGTAAAAAAAAACCGTGGCATGAGTAGTCAACGTGTTTAATTAACCAGTTCAAAAGAATTGAGGAAAAGAGATCACTTCTAGAAGATCCCAGATGGAAACCAATTTTTTTTCCAGTGGAGCTGCTTCCCTCCAGCATATTCTAGGATATGCCAGTATTTGATATGATAACCCCAGTAAAATCCAAAATGAAGTGATGGAATAAGTAAATGTGTGGCAAAAATAAAGGAAATTTAGCCTCCTTTTGCAGTCCTTATAGCAAGGCTTATTCAAACCTTGTTCCTCACAGACAATTTCTTCACTGAGAGTATCCTGAGGAGGGGAGGTGCTGGGTTAATCAATGACTGCCTTGGTGATCTTCGATCAGCTGGCAAACATATGCAGCCTCTGGCTGAGGCAGCTTTCAGAGAGATAAACTTCAAATATGCAATGTCTTTTTGCTGGACTTGAAAGGATTAATGGCAGCAAAACCTAAGCATGCTGACAACATGGGCTCTGTTGGGATAAACACAACTGAAATTCTGCAAGGATTTTGAAATTGGGAGAATATGACATTTCTTTGTATATCATGTGCAGAAGGAGAGCTGTTGCACAAACATTTGGAAGCTTGGGTCAATTTCATCATCCTAGAATTTAAGTCCAATTAATTAACCTTTTTTTCCTAATTAATGAGACAAGCCTGCTTGCTGGACCAGCAGGTCAATAAGACAGCCCATAGCTGAGGGTTTCTAAGCACTTTTAATCCACTGCTACCAGGGTTTTACTGTTTTTCCTTTGCCTGCAGGGTCGTGGTGTCACACAGGCAGGGACACTGCTGGTACAGGATCTCCACGACTCCCCTCCCTCCAGCCTGTGCTGTACTGCTCTAGTGCCATCCTCAACAGCCAAGCCACAAACCTGGGATGAGGAGCTGATTTACAGAAGAATGCAATGCCATGGCAAAACCCAGGCCATCAGGGAAGTCTGATTACATTTGGGATAATCATTTATGACTGGCAAAAAGGGAAAAAAAAGCCCAAAAAAACCAAACCAAAAAAAACCCAGAAAGGAGTGAGGACGAAATTGCTACTTTTGATTTTGACATTTTCCAATATAAATCCTTTTATTTCTCATCCCTGTGGGATCTTTCAAGGCTAAATTCAGTCACACTCGCTTTTCAGAAGCTAAAACAAACATTCCCTGCAATACACAACTGAATTCAGTTCAAAGCTAAAGCCTCTTGGTCAGGTTTCCCTCTGGGTCAACTCAGATGCATACAAATTTTCCTGCTTTACCCATATGCTGCAGCAGAACAGAGAATAAACTGTCTGCACAGCTCAGCCATTACAATATGGTTCCACATTTAGCCTGCTCAAGAAGCAGGTGCTTATGGGAAGCACAGCTTTCACAACCAGCACACGTTCCCACTGATGCACTTTTAATGCAGAACATAAAAATATACAATAAAAATATTTATGCAAAAGTTGAAGAATGAGCTGTGAGCTCTCAGCAGATAATTCTGTTTTCAGTGGGATCAGCAATTTTTCACATGCTTTGGCAAATTTTAGCCTAATTAAAAGAACAAGTAGGTAACTACTGATAGTATATGTGGATAAATTAGAGCAATAATCTAGTCATCTATCCCAAACCTATCCAGAAATTTATGAGGATTTTGATGAGGTGCAGATGAGCCCCTTACAATGGAGACCATAATGAGGCCAGAGGACTCAGGATTAGAATTTTACATGTCCTATGAAACTTTTCACCTCAGGGCCAGTGTTGTTCAGTTGCAGTAAGAGGCATGCAGAGTAGTAGAGAAACCCATCATCCCATGCATGTTACTCTTACATACTCTTAATGACTTGTTTAATCCATGAGCTCTGCTGTCACATTTTTTTCTTTCACCTCCTGCAAACTGACCTCCCTTTGTCTGGCTCCACTTGTAATACTTCATTATTTCAGTCATAACAACACCATGCAGTGCTACAGACTGGGGGCAGAGTGGCTGGAAAGCTGCCCATAGGAAAAGGACCTGGGGGTGCTGGTTAACAAGACTGAACACAAGCCAGTGTGTGCCCAGGTGGCCAAGAAAGCCAGTGGCATCCTGGTCTGGATCTGCAATAGTGTGGCCACCATGAGTGAGTGTCCCTCTGTACTTGGCACTGGTGAGGCCACACCTCAAGTGCCATGTCCAGTTCTGGGCTCCTTGCTGCAGGAAAGACATTGAGGTGCTGGAGAGACTCCAGAGAAGGGCAATGGAGCTGAGGAAGGGGCTGGAGCTCAAGTTCTATGCATCTGAGCATCCCCAGCATCTGACGGAGCTGGGGGTGTTTAACCTGGAAAAGAGGAGGCTCAGGGGTGACCTTATCACTCTCTACAACCGCCTGCAAGGCAGGTGTAGCCAGGTGGTTGTCAGCCTCTTCTCCCAGGCAACCAGTGGAAATGGCCTCAAGTTGTACCTGAGGAGGTTTCCTTTGGATATCAGGAAGAATTCTTCCACTAAAAGGGGGTGTTAAACATTGAAAATGTTCCCCATGGAGGTTGGGGGGTCACCCACCACATTGTCTCACAAAAACCTGCTTACTTCACTTCCAGAGGTGTCCACTTTCTGCCATTCTTGATGGTCAATGCCTGGATGTTTCCCTATGATTACATAAAATAGGACACAGGGCAGTTAAATAAAACAAGAAAACTAACTGAAAAGGCCATCTTTTTCAAAGTACAATTTTGTACCTTTCTGACTCACATTCTGGCTTCCTCCCATTTCCATCCCCTCAAGAAGAAAAATCCATGCTGGATCCCAAGACTTGGGCATTGTCTGACATCTTCACATCAGGAAACTCTGGCAGTGACTGCTCCTGCTCCCTAGGGTTTGATCCCAGGCCTCCCACACACATCAAGATACAGGAGGCTCAGTACCTTGGAGGCCAAAATGGTAAGAAACACAAATCCCTGCCAAGAACGCAGGAGACATGAGTCAGCATGAGCAAGACCCAGATTACTGTGAACAACACCCCAGCTGAGCAATAGCAACTTAATCATAGTCAAAGAGTCAGTATTATGCTCTTACCAAAACAACCAACATCTCAATTTTCCAGGATCTATAGGAATACTGTGCCATTTAATATTTTGCATTCTGACCGCTAAAAATCACCATTCTTTTTTGCTGTCTGTAGTCTTTAAAATTGGTTTGTTTTCTCAAAAGAGAAAGATAGTCTTTTAACTCATGATTTCAGTCAGTAAATATCCTATCATCTGCTTAACATGTCACTTATGAATTTGGAATCTCATAATTATCAATCACAGGTTGTATCTTGCTGAATTAATAGAATTGAGGCAGTACCAGTACTTTTTACACCCTGAACTTTTGATCAAAAAAGAGTCAGGAGGAGATCCACACATAACCTCTGCTTCAACCACTGCTTGCTCGCCTGTGCACATTAGAGATGCAGAGGTCTTTGCACAGATCAAATTTATATGCTTAGAACAACTGTTCACTTCTCTATCAAGAGTCATAGGTGTCTTTACATGTGGCAGGAAGATGCACAAAGTTCCTTGTTTATAATAAAGAGTTGCCTTTGCTCTTCCTGTAACTCCATTTGAGACTTTATTAGACTTCATCTAATGTCAAAAAGAAACACTGAAATGAAATGAAATCACCATCGAACCATATGCCACACTGCTGAGGCACAGCAAAAGTAAGCTAAATGCACTATTGCATCTGCCAGAGTGAATTTGTCTGTTTTTATTGGTATATGACTCAGCTTTAATATTTTTCTAAGACAGTTCTTCATAGTCTTATTGACAAATAAGTAACGTTAATAACACAGAAGAGTTGGTCACTTCCTTCCAACCGCCCTAGTAAACATATTCTGGGCATAAAGGGAGGCAAAACAAACCAGAGCATCCAAATGTTCTTGTTTGGAATGGAATACTCCTAACCTTTTTGCCCTGGACAGATTTGCTCATTAGTCAGAGAAAGCATTTTTCAAGGAGAAGAGTACAAAAGGTAGAAGTACTGCGTTCCTATCCTAGGTTGGGCTATTGCCTATGGGGATTTTCAGTACCTGTTCCAATGGCCTCAGTTTCTTGTTGAAGCACAAAATACAGACAACTGTTTCCCTACAGCACATACACAGTAAGGTCTTATCAAACCTTTAATGAAGTACCTGGTGATTCTGGGATGAGAATATAAATGATTGCTCCCACTCCCAAAATGAGTTTGGCACCAGAGGAAGAATTCTCCTGAAGTTTCTGGAATGAAATGGGAAAGAAAGAAAGAGGAAAGGAGAAGAATTGATCTGCCCTTAGATAACAGTTTCACAGATGTTCTCACATCTCCTAACATTACATTTATGTGATGTTGCACATCGGCAATATGAGGTTTTTCTTGTGAGCAGCACCTTTATTTATTGCTGCTGAATTAATTTTCCTTTAAGAAATAAAGTTCTTTTACTGCTGGTATTATTGGTCTGGTCTCTCTATTTTCTTACAGCTTTGAACTAAATCCTGTCACTGCTTCTTTCTCCTGAAGTGATTCAGAGCACTGTGCTTCAGATCAGAGGGCTGCAAAGTGTCATTTGGTCTCTTTTAACCGTAACCACAGTCAACAAAGGTGGCTGGCTTTGCCACGACTACTGGATTTTGTAGATGTCTGAAAATAAGCCATAAGTGAAATATCTGTGACGTTATGCATTTGTGATACCATTGCAAACAGGAGCATTTCCATCTCTGTAGGCTAAACCCTACTCCCTCCTCCAAGAGTTTGCCATCAGTCCCAACGCTATTGCTCCCATCCTGAGGGGCTGTGTGCAAGCCAGGGATGTTTATTAGACAGAGTTAATTCCTTCCAGGCTCCTTCTCTGTGTGGCTGTGACTGACAGAGGCGGGTGCTCTTTGCAAGTGTCAGTGGAGCGTGACCTCGAGTTAATACACTGAATGATGAGAGAAAAGAAGATTCATTCAGAATCTGAACTCTGTGCTGAGATTAGCCAGAAGTACAGAGCACGTACAAATCGCTGTTTTGTCAGCACAGCACTTGGCGGAGCTTTTAAATATTTCAACTATTCTAAGCCATCATCCTCAAGGCCAGGGCAACTAAAAAAAGAGGAGGATCAAAATAGAATTTCCAATCCAAACACCATTGTTTTAGATGTGAGATTCAGACCTGGATGCTTAAAGCAATGTATGGCAGCCACAGCCCCAGGTTTGATGTGAAATGACTTGCAGTAACATGCACAGAGCTGTTTACAAAACCCAGAAAGAACCAGAGAATATGTAGCTTTTCAGTGGTAGATGCCTGTTCAACTCCAGCCTGGTGAGGAGAAATTGGAAGTTACAAGGATCTCCACATTCTGTCTGTCTGCTTGTGCTAATTGCTCTCATTTCAGTTGCCTGTGGCCATAAATTGGTCTTCCAGATGCCATCTCTGCATCTGGTATTAGCAGACCAGTCAGGGGCCACATAGGCCATGGTAGGTGACCTTTTCTCTTACCCAAGCAGTTCTGTCCAGACCTGAGTCTGTCTGTCTGGGGGCACTGTCTGCATTAGTGTTCAGCACATAGATTTTATCTGTACTTGGCTAAAATGGTTAGAAAATTGGGCAAAACCCCTGGAGAATAACAGTGTTGGGGTTTTTTGTGTGGTTTCTTCCAGGCTATGTAGTTGGTCCTTTCTTAGAATTTAAAAAACAACAGAGCTGTTAGCAGAGGTATTGGAAGAAATACAGTTTCCCTCCCTCCTCTGAGGGAGTTCTGAGTTCTAGCAGTAACTATTACCAGAGGCAGGATTGTAGAGAAAATATCAAATCTCTTTCTATCTGTGCTTTCTATTGTTGATTCTGACAACTACATCCATTTAGGGTCAGATTCTATCGTACATTGCTGCTTTGAAGCCAGCAGACAATAAATGCAGAATTTAGAGCATAATAACTCCAGTACTTTTGGTGCAAAGAATCCTCTATTCACCTCTCCTTGCTGCCTGTCTCCCTCATGCGTGGTTCTCTTGACTTTGTATCTGACCCTGTGCTCAAAAACCTCTTCATCATCTATTTCTCTTGCAGAACTAATTGAAAGAGCTTCTTCTCTCTACTTCCATTGCCATCTATCAGGCTTCTGGGTCCCTTAAAACAGCAAGACCCAAACTGGTCCTGTGTTTCCTTAAAGGTGATCAAACCCTTAGACGGTGATTGCTACCCTCTCCTCTTGCCCTTCTTTTATCTCCCCTCTCACAGCTGCCCCAATGAAACACACAAACAAAAAATCAGCAGAAGAGGCAGAAAACAGTAAATGCCTTATTTTGTGAAGGCACCAGTACCTATCCTGGGACTGCCGCAGCCCATTAAACACAACACACAGAGATTTTGGGGCTGCTTTCTGTTAATAAATTTTGGGGGTTTGTTATTAACCAGCATCAGTAGCTCTTAAGAAAAAGACAGGTTTTGCTGAAGCCTATTGCTTTTTTAATAGAATAATTTACAAGCAGATTCAGTTTAGATTACCAAATTATTAGCAGCACTTTTGTGCAACTTCTGGTTTTTCCCCCAGTAACCCCCATCATCTGCTGATCCAACCCAGAGCTGACTGCAGCTGAAGTTGATACAAAAAGTACCCCAGCTGATATTGGCCACGTTGTCACCCTCTATTTGCTTTTCCCCTCTGTTAATCTGCTCTGCCCTCTCAGATGGTTTCTCTCTGCTTATCACATGGGTCACTTACCATGTGAAGGAGTAACAAGAAGAGAAAGGAGAGGCAGCTGTACTAACAGTTATGCAGAATTATGTATCACATATTTCTGTATCAGTGTTTGTCAGGCCCTGGATTGAACGATGTGCTTTTGTCGTGATGTGCTGTTGTGGACGGGGTCAATGTCATTTGCTTGCGAGGATGCGCGCACAAGGAAGACTCATTCCTGCCTCTGAAAGGATGTGTTGGCCAAACTGCCAGTGAACAGCAGAGTTGAGGCAGCAGTGCAAAATTATAATTAAAAAGGAGAAAGAAGGAAAAAAAAACAACGAAAAGGAAAAATAGTACCAGCCATCATTTCCTAGAGAGCTCTGCATGCTTGCTGGAAGCCTCTTTACAGACTTGCAAATGCTGTGAGTGGTGTGCAGGCAGTTGCCACTAAACGGTGCAAATGGGAGAACTGCAGGAACCCACAATCATTCCACTGCGTCGAGACTGGAAAATACCCAGAATCTGCCATTCAGACGTGGTAAATCAGACTTGCTCTGCCACCTCCTGGCCGTACCCGACAGCGAACGGAATTTAATGTGCTAAGCAGCCAACTTTGCATCTTACTATCTTTCTGGTCAGGGGCCTGACCTAAGGTTCACTGAGGCGACCAAGCTGTAACCTCACTCTGGAAAGTATATGCAGAATGAATGGATAAAGCCTTTGGGACCATAAACACGAAACAAAAGCTTTGCTGTGACCTTCACACATATATTTTAAAACACAATGAACACATTAGAATTCTTTCTATGCATGCTTCCCATACAAATGTGTTGTAGTAGAGTTTCTCACCTTACAGTGGGGGAGGAAGATCGCTGCCTTTCAACGTATCCCTGATGTTGCAATCGTCAGGCCTCATCCTCCCAAACATCCAGGAATCTCTACCTCTTTATTGTCCTGTGGAGAGGAAGATCTGTAAGTATACAAAGAAGGACTACATACATGTTTGCTTTGTAATGTGGGACTATAATATGGAAAAAAGGCTCTAGTTAATATTCTTCTTATTTCCTTCCTAGCTTGCAATGTCTGGTAATATTTCCTACTAATGTTGGTGTAGAGATGGAGATAGATATTGACTTTCATCTCTGTATAGAATTCTTGCTTTACTGCTCTATAAACTGCTCCAAGAGAATAATAATAATATGATGTCATGATTTATAAGCCCAATATAATTTTTTATGCTTTTATACAGTTTCAAATAGTATTTGCTTTCACAGTTTCATTTTATCTGAACTTCTATTCAATGGAAAGTTATAGAAAATCTCGAGGAAGTTGTAGCCTAAGGACATATAAACTTTGGCAATACGAGTCCACTAGTAAAGAGGGAATGTGGGTTTCAAGCCCTTGTTGTTCTAAGTCTGCCCTTTAGTCATCAGTTTGCAGCCCCCCATCATTCCACATTCATTAAGGATTCTGATAGCCCACTGATGAAAATAGAAAGATCTTTCAGAAAACGTAAACCCAGACAAAGTCAAGAGTGACTGCATTTTGAAACCCACATGACCTTCACTCTGCAGCTGGGTAACATCAATTTCATCTGGTAGGACCATGCTCTTTCCTTTGTTTACATGTGTGTGAGCAAGTGATGTATTTTTAATGAGATTTATTTTCATGACAGGAACCTCATGGACAATTTGCATTAAAGACAAGCTAAATTAGCTGTTCAAGAGTATAACAAGCTTTCTCACATTTGTTTCCTTTAATTAACCCATATAGGATGTTAATTTTGGATTAAGTCCTGCCTTATACCATCTATGAGACCAAAATCATCCTTCCATAAAATCTTTGATCACCTTATTTTCTTCATGTTAACCCTTTGAGGACGTAACTCACAGAAAAAAACTAAAAGGGCATTTGTTTTAATGTTCTACCACAAAAACACAGTAACTTATTTTCTGTTTTGTCTCAAGTAAAATGTCATTTTTTTAAATTTCCAGATGGATAGAAATGTGTATTTCCAGACAGGTTTACTCTGAGTACCTGGTCATTTACTGGAATTACCAAGTCACTTCCCACATTAATTGAAAAGAAATTATATTATATGAAACCCTAGTGACCTCCAAATGGAACTGAAACCTATTAGGTCTTAAGTACAGATCTCTACCACATGTGCTAATAAGTAATTGGTAGCAGTAGATGTCCGTTATCATCCATAGGGATCAGCTGCATGAGGTAGAAACTCAATCAACAAATTTGAGGGATGTAGGATTCATCCTTCATCACCAGATAATACAGATACTTGCCAACAAACAAACATGGAGGTTCAAGAAAACCTTGAATTGTTTCAGTGTTGGATGAGAAAGAGCAGACATAAGGAGCTGTAGAGACGCTGGTTCTGCTTTCTCTCTTGCTTACTCTTCTTCCTCACAGCTCCTTCCTCCCTATAATATTAAGTCCTGGTAAAGGACTCCAACTTTTGCTCCTGCTGGCCCTGCTCCCCACTCGGCACCATGCAGTGCTCCGTGCTCCACAGGAGAAGGTGCCAGCCCTGGGTTGCAGCATGGAGCTGCACACAGGCAGATGAGCTGGCAGGGAGAAGCCAGAGGGTGCTCTCTGCAGATGTCACAGCCAGGAATTCAGCTGCCAAGAGAACAAGCTTCTACTCAGGGTGTTCAAATTAAAATTAGTCAGAGTTTATGTTTTGGCCATGTTTTCCTGGAGACAGTGAAAGTGGCTTGATACCAAAAATGCATTTTCTATGAAGCCTGGAAAAGAAAGATTTTTAACCAGGCCAACATAATTGTCATATTTATATTTAAATGCAATTTTTATGTGTAATTGAACAACTTCAGATAAAATTCTACAAAGTGTGGCTGACATAAGCTGCAGGAAAGGGTGCCTAGAAAGGCAGTGTTATAAAACATTTTAGATACCACTGCAACGTCAGCCTTCTATCACAGTACCAAAAAGCCTAATCACATCTCATGGCAGTAATGGAAACACCCTTTAACCATCATTCCCAGAGCAGGAAGCATGGGAGAGGCATCTTGAACCTCTTTCTTGACTCCAAGAGTCACACCAGAAAAAAGTTAAGGAACAAAGCACAATGTACACCTCTTTCAAAGGATACAGAGTCCAGGCCTGGACAGATTTGGAACAGGGAGTCTCTCAGTGAAACAGCCAGCACAGCCCTGGCTCTGGTGTGGGTGAGCAAATGTTCTTCCAGGCAATGTCTGTGCATGGTTTGGGGCCTGACAAAGGCTGCAGATTATTCCTAATAGGCAGTTTGGAGAAAACCTTGTTTTGGAGGCTGCCTGAGTTCAGCTGTGTCATGCCAGGAGTTTACCAGGTGTTCACTAACTCGTTTACTAGCAGTTTGTTTACAAGCAAAGGAGAGGTTCAAACAGGCTCATAGCCCCAAGGAATGACTGTGGTCACTCAGGGAGATGGTGCACCTGTATCTTACTCCCCTCTTACTTCCCCTTCCATTCATCATCAAAGAAATAAGCCAGTGGTGCTCAGCTTGTTAAACTTGTCAAGCCAGGCAGTCAAACTTCCTATTTGGAACAACAGCATTTAAAATTACATCAAAAGTATAAGGAGGAAGGTAATTTTTATACCCATAGCAGGAGACCAAAAAGAAACCATATCAAGCACATTTTATCAGGAGATGAAGCCAAGGATCATTACTTGGAGGATTCAATAAATGCTGTTAGAAACTGCACTTTTCCCCACTTTGTTCTTATCATGACATCTTGGCAAAGTGCTAAGAACTATTTCTAGGGAAGAGGTTATGGATGCTGGCAGATAGGAGCAGATATGATCACTAGAGCTTGAACTTGAAGAATATCATATGCCAGATTTTAAAAAAAAAAAGAACTTTTGGAGCTAGTGAGAAAAGATCAAAAGGAACTAGCATGGCAAAGTAACAACTGCAAAGGTAAAAATGACAAAGATGTTTTTAAATTGTGTGCAAGAGTCCAAGCATCATAAGGGGAGCAACAGATAGAAATGGCAGAATTTTAAAATGACCCAAAGCAAAGGCAAGACAGAATATTAAGGAACCTTTACAAATAAGTAGAGAATAATTTCTCTGAGGAGAGGAGTGAAAAAATTACTTAAATCAGTGGCATCCAGAAATGAATTAAAATCAGCAAGTTCCAGCCCAGAGGGAAACTTTAAAGCTAGATTTTGAAAGCAAATACAGTTCAGTCTGTCATAGTTCTCTTCAAATCTAGTGATATAACTGGTGCTGAAACTCTGTAAACCTGTAAAGAGGAACATAAACCCATCACTGATGATAATTTAAAGCATATGATTAACAAGGAAGGAAAAGAGAACTCTGGTGCCATCAGTCACAAATCAGCCAGACCTAACTCAAGGTTGCAAAACTTGGAGAATCTGGCAAGCTTACAAAAATACACCAAAATATTCTTTTGACAGATACTGCAGCCCCCTTCCATTAGGAAAGTTTTAAGGCCTATTGCAGAAGCAATTGAATTAGGAATAGTTTAAAAAAATGAAGTGGCCAAGAAAGAACAATGCTGTTCTGAGAATAGAAGCAAGAAGCAATACGTATTCCTGTGTTTAGACCATTCAATGGAGAGATGTGTGGATTAACCTAGTGGGAGGTAACCTGAGCCTGCAGCCAGCTCCAAGAGCTAAAACTGTGTTGAATTTTGAAATGCAAATCTTGAGGAGCAATTATGCAAAAACTCTTACTAGGCAAGTTTTTGGGGAAACCTTAAAAATAAATTGCAAAGAACCACATGAGGCAGCACTGTGTAGAACAGTAATTGCTATGCCAGGGGAAAGAAATGAAAGGAATGTGCTAAGAATGTCATCTCTGACTCTGCTATGAAACACTGAAGTTCCCCAGAGCATGAAGTGAGAGCTAACAGAGCAGTGTAACCACCAGTACAAGCACCCACACCTTCCTACAGCAAGGGAAGAGCTGGGCATTAGAGGCACAAGCTCCAGGCCTGGAAGAGCACCCAGAGCTACAGGGGAGAGCAGGGTCAGTTCCAGAGTGTGTCTGGAGGTTTGAACTCTCACAGCTACACAACACACCATCAAAAACAAATGTGGCACTCTGCACACCTGATTTTGCTTAGCAATAAAGATCAAGCCCTCCCTTCAGACATCTTCAGCAAGTCTGGATTAGGTGAAATGAATTCCCAGTAAAGACCTGCAAGTGGTGACGAACCAGTGTTCTGACATTTGTTTGCTCAGGACAAAAGAAGCATGCTGCTTTGTAATGTTTCTTGTAATGAACAAGCAACCTCAGGTTCTTTTCTGCACCTTGATCCACTCAGAGGAGAATTTACAATTTACGTTCACAGTTACAGTTAAAATTTACCTTTGCAACTGCTTCATTTTCATAATTTACATGGACCGATTTTTGGCCCTGGAGTAGGTTACTGTGCTCAACAGGCTGCTGAAATGTCTGCCACTTGGCCATTACAACAACAACAAAAAAAAAAACAAACCAGGAATGGAGTCCAGTGAGCCCCTTCTTTCTGCCTACGCCCAATATTCCCTATGTGCTGCCTGTCCCAAGCCTGAAGAAGTGTAGCCTGGTTAGCTCCCAGCCATCAGTTTGATGAGCATCTTTGAAGAGCAGCCAGGACAGCAACATCAGCCCAGGTGCCTTCTGGACAGGAGAATCACAGAAACAAAAGAGCAACAACCTTGTCTTTGATCAATTGCTGCTGTGTGGTTTTGAAGATGGTCCCCTCAGACAGGGCAATGGGACAATTCTGGCAGGCTGCTTGTGACCCCAGCCAGTGATCTGTCTGTATTAGAGAGGCACTATCCAAACCAGAATTTCAGCCATGCAGCCTCCCTGCACTGTCCCTGCACTAGTAAGGGACAATGGGAGCACATACTGCACCCAGAAGCATGGAGCAGGAAACCTGGTTCCTTTGTACTGCACGTTCCATTGATCTCAGGCACTAAAGGACCTGCCATTTCTCCAGCACCTTGGGTTTGCACGTGGGAAGCAGGGGAAAGAGTGCTCACGTTCCTTTGGAGAACACGTTGACTGTGATGGGAACGGAGAGGAGACACTGCTGTGGTTAAATAGATGCAAACTTCCTTCCCAGTGCTGGATTGATGCAACACAAAATATACAGTTATAAACTCTGTAACCTCCTGAACTAGCACAGTATAAGATCAGAGGCACCACCTTAACTCTTCTCCCTTGCATGTGTGCATCACAGCAGATCTCTGAAGACATGCTTATAGATGGCTTCTAAAATAATATAATATTAGGCAGTTTTGTTCTACAGCCTTATTTATTACTTCTGAGTCTGTTGTCTCTACTTAATCTTTTCTTGCCTGGAAGAACATCACTCCATCAGTGAATCAGCATCTCCAGAGAGGAAACGAAATGGAGACACGTTCATAATATACAGCAAATCGCTGTCTTAACACTCAGTTAATGTTCCACAGTGGATTAAGAATTATTGTCCTAGTATTTCAGCTTAGTCCAGATTTAGTGCCCCAGTGGAAGAATTAAGGACTAGATGAAACAGTGCATGTAAAGCTACTTTCTAGAGCAATACACCAGCATGTTGCTATCACAGTCACTAAAGCAGATATGTAAAAATCAAGGAGCTGTTGCAAAGTGGTTCCCTTTATGCAAAAGTTTGAATAAGGGGAGAAAAATGCATTTGGATGCCAAAAGAAATTACAGTCGTATTGGTGGAAAGCAAACAAAGATAAACTGGTTAAACAAAATTGTTTTACTGCATGCAGTCATAGACAGAAATATGATTCGTTCCTCCATGGTCCACGTATTGTTATGGATCATCCAGTTTGGTACTTCCTGGAATGGCCACGAAAGAAACTTTACAGCAGCTGAGGCACAAGTCCTAAATCTTTACTCACAAAAGGTTCCCCTGAGGGCTGATGTCTTCAGTAAAAATCTAAATTTGAGAGTGATTTTTCTCTAAAATTCCTACCTCTATCCAAGGAATATTCTTATAGCTCCATATCTGCCCACTGCTCTCCCTTTCCCTTCTGTGGCTGTGATGTGCTCTTGCAGGTTTGTGGTGACTAAGAGTTGTTGAACTGTGTGTGTTTTGATGGGATCTGAACTGTAAAACCCAGGAAGAAAAGTCCCTGTGAAGGTTCCTATGATCCTCACTCTTCCTGCAATTTCAAATATCAGCTGTGCCACCATGATCTCACACATCTGACTCACTGCTTCTAATCTATTTTCCTCAACTCAGTTTTGCTTTGGCAATATTGCCACCCCCACACCTCTTGGTGACTGAACACTGAGCAAATTAAATCCTGATCTTTCTCTTTGACTGCCTCCTCTTGTTCCCTCAGTTTTTATAACTGAGATGCTGCCATATACCTTTTCCTTAAGTTGAAGTAGCCAGGCAGCTCTGATTGCTTACTATACTCTTTTGTATATTAGGTTATACCTAAACACAAATGATTTTTCTTCTGCAATGTTTCTAAGACTCAGGACAGATCATGCCCTTGATCACTTTATCTTCTCCCTGACATTATCTCCTCTGTTTCTGGCCTCTCTGAGACTGCATCCAATCCAAAACACAGCCTGCAAATCAATCTCATGCTCTGCATAATGATGGTATCATTAACACTTATTTTTCCCTCCTCATCCTCCATTTCCCCCTATAGCATTATTTTCCACATATTTCTGCTTCCTGCAGTGCCTTCCTCAACCTGCTTGTCTGTTTCTGACATTTCCTTTACTGTTCTTCCCTCCATTCTGACAACAGTGCTGACTCTGTCACCAAGTAGGACTTCTTTGTCACTCTGTCCTCTTCCTTTCTCTCATGCTACCATGACATAAGTGACGTTTTTTTTTTTTTTGACCTGGCAGATCAATGAATCTCTGTGTGCCAGTAGAGCTGTCTCTGTCCCAGAAGCCAATGCACAATGTCACATATTACCACACCTTTCCTCAAAACCTATTTCCTTCTAAGACAGAGTGACATCATAAAACCAGTATAACCAAAAACCCCAGTGGCATTTGGTTTGCTGAGGGAACTACAGCCAGGCATTTCTTCCTTGTGCTGCTGAAAAAAAATCCATTCCATAACAGAAAGGGAGATGATAAATGGTATTACTGAGCATGGCATGAAATGCAGGGACTGAAAAAGAAACCCCAAGGTTTTAAGATCATTCTAAATTCATAATTTCTTCACTAAATGATACAATGTCTACATTGAGCTGTACAGTTGAATTCACCACTTCTAACTTCATTCATCAGCTATTATATGCACCCATTCCTGGGAAGAACACATGGGGCTGCTGGTTCTGCTGGAATATGTGACACGTTTTCCACTGACCCTGTGCAAGTAAAGCATTGACACAGGCTTACATGCTGCAGCATCTTGATCTCTTACCTATTTCTATAGATTAGCTCTTTACTAATGTAGTAATTCCATTTGTTGTCAGTTCCTCTATTTCTCTCCATTTGTTACTGTAAACAGATACAAGATACATTCAGGAGCTATCCCATTATTAGGCTGTCTCCCCCTAGTTGGGCTTAGAGGAAAAGGAAGGGAATGCAGCTTATTTATGGCACTTACATGGGGTTTCTTTCCAGACTTCCAGGAATATTCAAGGCTCAAAATGTCTCCTGTGACCACATCAGAAGCTTTCTGGTGAGTTCATTCCTGATATTAGCAAGTGTGCCCCCACTTTGAAGGTCCTTCATGCTGCTGCTCTGTGCAACTCATGCTATTTGGTCATGGGGCTGCCCTTGACCAGACCACAGGCTGATGAGTGCCTCTATAGAAAGTGTAAATGGCTGCACCTGGGGACAAAAATAGGAATAGGATTCTCGTGCTACTATATAAGCCAAACTAAATCATCCATCCTTTCTGCACTTCATTTTCCATGTTTGCCCATGCATCATGACAGTCCAGGAAAATGGAAGGCCATTCTTCCCTGTCGGGGAGGTAGATAATGCTGCCAGTGTGAAAGAATGAAGTGGACTCTTATGAGCTCTCTGGCCTGTGTTTTCCACCCTCAGTGTTCTGTGATTCATCTAATTAAGGTATACAGCCTGCAAAACAAGAGACAATTTGGAACTTCTACTCATTAGCTGGGCATGAATGGGATTTTTTTTTTTCTCCTCTTGACTGTCTTCATTTTATCTGCTGCAGTTCCTCATGACTCAGACTCCAGAAGGGCTCATGATTGTGTGGGTTGCCTCTGGCAAAGACAAGTAGCTTGAAAGCAAGTGTCTGTCTGTCTGACTTCTACTTCTCTCTGAAAACAAACACTGAAAAGCCTATTCCCTGAGTGACTGACCCAGCTGCTGTGTTGCTTGTTGGGGTACAAAATGATTAATCTCCTTCTACTCAGCTCAGTACTTAAAACATATGTGAAGGGGACACAAGGGCTTTCATATTAAGCAGGGATAAAAAAAGGCTTGTTTTACTCTTAATGAAGAAATAATTTCCTTAAGAACAAAAAGCTCCTCACAGCCAGTGCTTATAAATTGCTTAATTGGAAATACACATAACAATCCTATGAGGATTATCAGAGTGCTTCTAGCTGGAATTAGAGTCAGGAAAGAAAAGTTATTTTAGAGATACTAATAAAACAGGAGGTTGTGAAGGCTTCTGGGATATATACAGATGTTTCATTTTAGGCTTTGCATATAAAGCTGATTTTTAACCAATTTGTTATTAGCTTGCAAGCTCTGGTGATTAGCCTTGAAGCAGAGGGGAGTGAAAATAAAGGAAACAGACCCCCAGATCAGGGAACAATAACTTCAGAAAGGCAGACTGGGTTTTTTTTAGCTGAGACTTCAGGCTATTGGGCCAGCTACCACTGTCTAGATATTTGATGTTTCATAAATGTGTCAGAAACAGGGCTAAAGCCATCTTTGGCAGTATCTTTCCTTGTTTCCTGGTACGTATCCAGCCCCTCAGCAATTCTTTGCTTTCTGTGAGAGATGCCCAGTGCACAGACAGGCTCCCTGCCTGGCTGCAGTCCATGTCCTGCCTGCCCCAGCTACCCTGCTCCTGGGACAGCAGGAAATGGTGGCTCTCACAGCTCCACCACCGACTCCTCTGTCTGAGGAGCTTTTCTGCACAAGAGCAGTGATCCAATGGGGCTGCATCACATCCCTGGATTTTATGTACTTTGCCAAACACAGGTATGGAGCCTCTCAGCCAGCCACAGCCAACCTAGGTCACCACAGCTTCTTCTTTCCCTTGGAGAGGGCAGAGAGGATGAAAAATGTCTGCCTGCTCCTCATCTCTGCCCAGCAACCCCACAAGCCCCATGCAAAGCAATTTGCTTCTGTTTGTAGCTCTTTGCCTAGAGCCCAGCTCCAGGGTCAACCTCCATGGCACCTGAGGTCTTTCCATCACTGAATAGACCCCAAACCTTTCTTTGTCAGCTGACGATAAAGGCACCTACACCACCTTCCTGCAGCTGGGTTTGCATATTTGGGTTTGGTTTGGACACTGCATCCAAAAGCTGTACTATGACAACCAGACAGGCACAGGTCAGGGGCAGCCAGCAGCACTGGGTTGCCTCACAATCCTGGGGTCCCCTCAGAGTGGCAGGGTCTTCTCACAGCCCTGGAGCCACCTTGTTGTCCACAAATATGGGATTCGTGTGCAACAAGCCTATAATGACACACTTGAGAGAGGCATCGGTTACCTCAGAATCGCACAAGCCTGAGTGCTCAGTGGTATTCCATAAGTCA
This sequence comes from Chaetops frenatus, assembly GCA_013400775.1. Taxonomy (NCBI): domain Eukaryota; kingdom Metazoa; phylum Chordata; class Aves; order Passeriformes; family Picathartidae; genus Chaetops; species Chaetops frenatus. The sequence continues at coordinate 196,811 of VZTR01027126.1, read as the reverse complement.
AGCACACCAACTATCAAAACCTTTTGCTATCTATACATTCTAGCAAACAAAGGAATTCATGTTCGTTGGCTGCAAGTTATATAGTTCTCTTATTAATTGCTATCCTATCTTTTGCTTATTAATGATTCTCTCGTTTCTCCTGCTAATTAGTCCCATACTCAGTCTTTCTCTTCTTTTGGGTCAGTGTGTTTCTTGGGTCCCTGAGTTGGTGTTCACCATCTCCCTCTTCCAGAATTACCTTTAACCTAGCTGGAGCTGATGCAGCCATTGCAGAGTTGTCTTTTTAGTTTCAGGGTTCTGCCAGTCCGTCCTTGTGGCCCATAAATTCTGCAGTCCTTGTGTCCACTATGAGCAGTGCATCCTTCTCCCCAGGCTTTGTTAACCTTCCCCAAGGTCGGAGATCACTGAAACACCTGGAGCCCTAAACCTCAACAAGGCAATTCCACCCACAGGTATTTTGTCCTTCTAACACCTGCACATCACTCAGGGATTGCTCGTTAGCTGCTGTTTCACGGGTTAAATCTGCTTTCCTGCTCATTAGGCTGGAAAGCATATGAACCTCAAACATCAAAGAACGTCCTTAAGGAAAATTTTGCATATTCCATGTTTTGCAGCACCTTCACTGCCCGGGGGTCCCTCTCAGCCCGGGGGTCCCTCACGGCCTCGGGGCTGCCTCACGGCTTGGGGATCCCTCAGGGCCTCAGGGTCCCTCACGGCCCGGGGGTCCCTCACGGCCGGGGGATCCCTCTCGGCCCGGGCATCCCTCTCCACCTCGGGGGTCCCTCAGAGCCTCGGGCATCCCTCACGGAGGCAGCCGAAGGGAGGCAGCGCCACCTGGCGGCCGATGCCGGCGCGGCAGCCCAGACCCGGCCGGTGCCCGAGCAGGAGCCGCCGGGCTGGAAAGTAAGAAAAGTCATAAAAAAATATAAAACAAATCCAAAGCGAGACAACGGGGCTGTGCGGTAATGATCACCGGCAGCAGCTGCACAGGTGTAAGGAGCTGGTTTTGCTTTTCCGTAACTCAGGCGGCCAATAAGCCAGGACACACCTGGGAGAAGGGAAGGCTGCTGATAATTCCTTTTTATTCCTATCTGGCCCTGCCCAGCTGAGTTTCCTTATTTTATGAGTTACAGTCTCTATTTTCTCTTCTAAAAGTATTTGAGCTCAAAAGCCCCACAGGACACATATGCTAGTGATGCTGAGGAGAGGAGGAAGTAAAAGCGTCTCTTTGGAAGATGGATCCACTTCAAAGTTGTGGCGATTTGAGACCTGACTGTCAAAACACAGGGAGCCATGCAGTGAAGCAGACAATAGCTGAGCAAAACTGGCTTTTCAGGCAACACTGCAGGAATGAAAGAAGAACAAAACGCTTAAAGCATTTGAAATGTATAACTTACACTTGGGGCTTTCGTTTTAAAATAAATTCCTTTTTTTTTTTTTTTCCCCTTACTTTTAGCCAGTGAGGGCACATTCATTAGCAGCTCTCCCAGGTCCAGCAGTTTCTAGATTTTTATTGAGGATGGTATAAAGATCCACACGAAACATAAAAGCAGTAGCTACTAAAAATTAAAGCTGCAGTTGCCTGTTTCAAGTCTGACCTGATCCTAAATGCAAAGACTTGCCTGCCTGAGTCTTAGAGGAGTTGCACTGAGAGGTCCCACATAGAGGCTTGGCAAAACCTGTCAGGCCAGCACCAGGAAGGGACTGGGATGTTAGTCATGAACTCCTGCCTGGATGAGGCAGGGGGTTTTCACTCTAAAAATAAATAAGACTCATGCAGGGCCTCTCCTTTCACAGCAGCCATGGTGCTTGCATTTGTGTTCATGCTGTATGCTGTGTATCGTGTAGTCATTTTAGAGCTTGAAATTTGGGTGTTCATCCCCTCCAAGGAAGTGGGGGCAAAGGTCCAGGCCATGATGGAAGGGGCTTTCCATGTCTAAATATCTGCAAAAGGGGATAAGAAAGGGCATGGACAGGTCTAGGTTTGGATTTTGTCATTTTAGTGATGTTTTTTAATTGAGGGGGTGATGATCATGTGTGTTGGGGCAGAACTGAGACATTTTGAAACCTGGTTCATGTTTTCCAGAGAAGACAAAGCATCAATCTGCCCCTAGAATATGTTAATTCTGCAAAAGAAGAGCTCGGTAATTCTGTGGGAAAGCTACCCTGATCCTCCCTGATCCCAAATTTGGGTAATTTGCCATACCTTACATTTTCCTGAAGCTCACCAGATCTGAGTGAGCTGACTAAGTAAGCATGTGAATTTCTGAGTGCTTAGGAAACACACCTCTAAGAAGAAATCTAATTTTGGCAGAGCCCTTTCTTCCTATCATTTTGGCTTTTCTTTCATGAAATCCCAAATTATACATGGGATGTAATTTTATCTCTGTCTATCACCACATCGGGCTCTGCAGGCTGGTAGAGAAGTAAACCAAAGCCTGTAGCTATCAGCAAAGCTCAGTTCTACCCACGGGAGGAGTCCCATTAAAAAAACCCATTTGATCAAGCAATCACCTCTATCAGTGAGAAGTTTAGTGTCTGCAAATGTATGCATCACAGCTGAAAATAGTATCTCACTATGATCTGTAAACCCAGAAAAAGTCTGCTTACAGTGTCACTGCACTACACCTTCTAGGCAGAAGAACAGAGATTTTTGTCCTATAGTTGCTCATTTTCAGCCTCAGTAAAAGCCTCAAAATTAGAAGACACTTTTAAAAAATACCATATGGATTTCCCCTGCAATCTCAAGGCAATGTGTTTTACAGAATCACAGAACAAAAGAATACTCTGAGTTGGAAGGGACCCACAAGAATCATTGAGTCCAATTCCTGGTCCTGCACAGCACAGTCCCAAGAATCACATCATATGCCATACTTCTGTAAGCAGACTTTGCACAATCCATAAAAAGGATTTTTAGGTCCTTCTAATGGACAAAGCTTTTAAATTCTGCCTTCTCCCATCAGAACAGGTTTTACTGCAAAGTTTACCCTCATAAAAATTGAATTGTTTCTAAATTATTTACCTCACTTAGATGGACAGGGGATAAAGGAGAGATCTGGTGAACACAATGTATTTGGATTCTCAAAAAACTATGGGCAAGGTTCCACACCAAAGACTATTAAAGAAATGAAGCTGTCATGGGATCACCGGAATTATTTCATGGAGTGAAAGCTGGTTACAGAATCGTAAAGGGTGAGGAAAAGTCAGCAGTGGGGTGTCCTGGAGATTGGTGCTGGAACCAGTTTTGTTTAGTATATAAGCAGTGTCTGGGGAAAGGAGTGAGCAGTGATAGCTATGTGTTCACAGTGATACTGGAGTTTTCCGAGTATCCAAACACCACACAGGTAGCAAGAGGCATATGAAAGACCTCACTAAACTGACTGGGAAAAAGAAGTGGCAGGTGGGCTTGGATGCAGACAAATGTAAATTGCTGCCATACGGAGTCATGGATGTGACTGTGTCAACAGGCTAAGAAAAGAACTAAATAAATTTGGGACACTAGGTCAAAAGATGAATACTGGAGGACCAGGCAAGAGAATACTCTCTAATATCCCAAATCAAACAGCTGTGGGCACTGAGGGAATAAGTAGAGAATGTATTGCTGAAAGTAGCCAGACAAAGATGCTCTCCTTGCTTAGCTTGTCCCACTGCCAGTGCTGGAGACATGGCATGACACTGGGAGCACCCAGCACCATGGGGTTTATGCTCCTATTTTGACAAAAATTCTGGTATAAGAAAATCTGAACAAAGCCTTTCAGCTATCAAAAGAAGCGAGGGTTTTTTTAATAATATTTTGATTATTTTTTAGTGCTTTAACACTGTTAAAAATAAAAAGCAAAGTATTACAACATTATCAAAATTTTGCATCTTTAAGAATTATCTTGATAGATCTGTATTTTTCTTCCTTGTAAAACTGGTATTGATTTTGAATTTTCATTTTGAATTAGAACTGAACTGTATTTTGCAATATTTTTGGTCTACTAGAAACTTCAATTTCCAGTTAGCTCTAGTGATTATTTCCTCTTCTAATGCTTGTCAGCCTTTTCTTTATCATGCTGACATTCGCTGTGACCCTAAAGCCAAGCTCCATGAGAAAGTGGCAGGGGTTGGTTTCTATGTTGCTGTGCTTCTCATAGCTTTTACTATGGTTTGGGATCTCCAGACTATTTTCTCTATTTCTTTTCAACTGCGGGATCTTCTTCCCACAAGGCTTCCTGCCATACCGCCTCTCCCAGTCCTTTTCTTCCCTTCCTTCCTCCCAGGTTTTCTTGTGTGAGTCTGACAACTCTGTGATAATCATTCCTCCTCCTCACAGCTCTCCACGGGGATCTGTGTGGGTGGGCATAGCTGGTGTACAGAGCACAGCTCTCTTATCTCTAAGAACTCATGAAATTCGCCAAAAGCCTTCCCACCAGCAATAAACTTCTCCTTCACAGGAGATCCATAGCAAAATACACACACTTTTTACCAGAGCTGGAGCTGGTGCTGGAAAATTATGACTGATTTTCCAAATCAAGCATTGCTTAGGAGTCATCCCCAGAGAAATCTGGCTTCTTGGCTTCAGAGCAACTTCCCAAGTGCTGGAGACATCTTGGGAGCTGGTGGCCATCCGTGTCACCAGCTGAGTGTGGTGGTGCAGCAGAAGGCAGAGCTTTCTCCCCCAAGGCATTGCTTCTGTGCTGGCCAGGCAGACACGGGACAGTGTGGGACAGGCCAAACCTGTCAGCTGCTTTTGGCATGACTCACTCAGGGAGGTGTGCCCAAAAACTGAGGCGTGGGCAGGATTTCGCTCAATGCATCATATGCTTGTGACAGTGCTTCCCCCCACACAAGGGAATATACCCTCTAAATGTCTCTATTTAAATACCTGTCTTGCTGCCTGCTGGTGTGTGGGCTCCCAGTAACTACAGTTGTAAAAAACCCAATAACTACATGAGACTGGCTCTGAAGGATGCGTCAGGGCTCCCAGGGCTCCCTAATGGTCAGGCCCAGCAAAGCTGCCAGGGCACGAGAGAAACTGAATCAGGTTCCCTTTCTGAAATACAGGAAACATGGAAGCAAATGAGCCAGAAAACTACATCTTTGGAGACCACATTCTTGTGGTGAAGTAGTCAGGTATAAATCTCCTGCTATGAAGGCAAGGACAGTCTTGACCTTCTTTAAACAAGATCAGTGAAACTTCCCTCTCTGCATTCTTCCAAGAAACCAATAACTTACTATGCAAACACAGGCTCAAAGGAGTCATCGTTTGGTCATAGCTTGCATGTACCAGTGTGCCTTGAGGAGATCTGTGGGTTAAGTTGATGCTGGAGTCTACACCCCATGATTATCACCATCATCCTCATCATCCAAACCAGTTGCCATCACCAGAAATACTCTGGGTAGCTGTTTTTATCAGAGCAGAGGAGGATGTGGATGGTTCAGGTTTTGGGACAGAATCTGGTGGATCCTTACCCCACAGAGAGCACAGAGGGTGAGATGTGCACATGTGCCTGAAGGCCTTCAGCTGAGCCTACAGGAGAAGTTGGTGCTGGAAGCCTTGCCAGGACATCTTCCTGTACAGAGAAAAACCTGAGGAAGGAAAGGAGCTTGTTGATGGCACACAAACCAGAGAAGGAAAGTAGGCTACTGGCACCCTTATGTTCATGGGAAACAGCTGCATAAGCTGAACTCAAACCTAAAAAATGAAAATCTCTGAAACCAATTACCATTCAAACCCTGTTGAGCCCCTCCTTCTGATTTATCACCACCTTTCAGCAGATCTGTGAAAGTGGGGATTCACCTCATCACTTGGGGTCGTCCTCTGACAGCAGAGTCAGCTACTGTAAGCCTGTGAAGGGAAATATCATTTTCCTCAGATCACATTTTTTTGACATAATGGCTCAGCAATCAGAATGAAATCGTCAAACAATAAGATGAGCCAAAGCAAAAGCAACAGACACTGGTGGGTGGTTTTGACCAACAGGCTAATAAAAGACACATCAATTTTATATTGCAAGTTTATTATATTAATACAATAAGAATAAATTATTTTCATAGCTAGTATAAATAATTATATCAGGCTATGTATATATAGTTTTGTCCAGCACGTTACAATCCTTTTATCTTTAATCATGCAGTGAGTAATGTGCAAACATAGTTATAGGGAAAATTTTTTTCCCTCCCTTAGAAAAGAGAAACCAAAATTACAAAAGTATGGCTTTATAAGAAAGTTGTATCATACAAGGAACATTCATTTGTACTTGGGCATGGCAACATTCAGTCTTAATAAGTGAACAACAGTATCTGTCACTGCCATGCTGATTCCAAAAACGCCAAGGGAACTGGGAACAGGGAAATGCCATTGATGTTAGAGATGGAAAATATATATCTACATACATTCAGAGTACAAAAAATGTAAAAAATGTTTTCAGATATTAAGTGTCACATTTATTTGTATGCTGAAGTCAGAGTTATGGAGCCTTATAGAACACAAATGCACAAACGGTTTGTTTTCCTTTAGACCAACAAACATCAGTAGTGATGGAACTGACTTAAAAAGCATTACTTCAGGTGTAGGGAGGTGCAACTGAGGTCAGAATGTGGCCTGTCCTTCCTGCTAATGATGCTGTAGAAATAGACAGAAGCATAGGATTAGGAAGTCATAGGTAGCTGAATTTTGCTGGCAGCCCAGAAAAAAAAAAAAAAAAAAAAAAAAAAAANAAAAAAAAAAAAAAAAAGAAAGAAAAGGCAAAGATGTATGTTTAAGAGATTTTATTTTTAAAAAAAAAATGTGTTCTAGAATAAAGTGTGGCTAGCATCACAAACCCTTTGCTGGATGATTGTAGTTGCTGGCAAGCAGAAGCCCTTGTGCTTGGTGACTGGGCATGAAACACCCATTTCAAGAGCAAAACTGCAGCCTCTTTACAAGAGAAGAAATGTCCTTACCTGTCAGCTGCACGGAGCCTGGGACACACACACTGACCTCGTGAAAAGGCTGCTTCCGCAGAGCATCGCTCACTGCTGGTGAGAGGAGTGCGGTGGGTGAAGCTGTCGGTCAGTTACGGGTTTGCCAGGAGAGGGCAGGCAGACACACACGTGTGTGACGAAAGGGCAGGCAGACTCTTGTGTGTGTGACAAAAGGGCAAGCAGACACGCGTGTGACAAGAGGGCAGGCAGACGCTCGTGTGTGTGACAAGAGGGCAGACAGACACACATGTGACAAGAGGGCAGGCACTCACACGTGTGCACACACACCCGCACATTTTCACCCACTCACACCTCCCCCACTGTGCTCACTGAAGTGCTTCTCACCAAAACCAAAGGCTCACGCATACAGACAACTCAGATCCTTACAATGCTGCTCGTCAAAATTGAAATTAAAGAGATGTAACCTGCAGAACCAACCTAAATCCAAAGATCAGAAAAGACTTTACCCTCTCCCCTTTTCTCGCTTGTGTTTATTCTTTTTCCCCAAGTTCAGAAATACAGATCTGAGCGACACTTAGTATGCAGACATGCAGAATGTAAACATCACCACACAGCACCCAGCACCCTTTTTGATTAACAAAGTCACCAACACATTTGCCATGCAAGCACAGGGATTTTTCAAGACCATCAGGTTGCAGAAGTCTTCAAAGTATTTCGAGTGCACTTTTGCTAATGATCTGGCTTAGAAAGAATGGAAAGAAAAAACCAACACAGACAGGGCTGAGGTAGATTTGGCCATATCTGATGCAATGTCACTGTATTGAGCAAGAAGACAAATGGGATCTCAAACAAACAGGCAGATCACCACAATACAAGCAAACATGGTTTAGGGAGATGATTCCCCCACTCCAGCAAAAGGAATGCCCATCTTGTTACAGGCAATGGAAAGAGTTGTCACTACAGAGCTAATGACCCTAAACTTTGGCTCACTGTGACTGCACACGGGAGGCCCAATGTGACTGAGGGCCAGCTGGTGCTTGATCTCTTCCCAAAATGGTCAGGAAAAGGAGGAATAAGGGGGCTGTGGAGTGATCTGTCCCATGCGGGAAGTTGCCTGTTACACTGGATGCTGGCTGGACGCACTGGAATTTTTACATGTTGGCCAACAGGGGATCAGCAGCTTTCCTCTGGACTAGGGTACAAGTCACAGGAATGTCCCAAAAAGAAAGTGTTCCAGACAATTCATCTTCTGTACTTTTTCTTGGCAGGTGGATTGAGGGGGCCTCCCACATGGACAAATGCATGCACACAAGCATCCTGCTGTCTGCTACAAATCCACCCATAGTCTGAAGTGCCTGATTCCTGACCTCTGCATTGATCCACAACTACTGCAGCCAACAAGAGACCCCTGCACTACTTTACACTCACTTGCTCCCAGTGGACTGCTCTGGCTCTTTGAGTGCAGCCTCCTGCCTTAGTAGAAGATGCTCTCCATTAATGCCAATAGTCCCTACTGGCCTCCTTGGATTTGTAAAATGAACGGCCCTCCCCTCCCTCCTGCCTTTTCTGAAACTCTTCACAGCACTGAAACTCACATGGTTTGGAGCCAGTGCAATAGCAGTGGATGATTTCCATTTCCTCCTTTCCCGGGATCTCTGCTCCCGGGACCTAATTACAACTCTAATAATATCCTTCACCAGCCTCCTCCGCCTCTCACCCACCGGCATCTGGATGCGATACCGCAGTGCTGCTGGGGACAGACCCAACCCTGCTCCTCTGGAGTCCCGGGGTGCCACAGTGGCCGTGCTCTGCACAGCCACTCCGGGCAGCCATGGGCAGCAAGAGCCTGCTCTGTCCTCTGCCTCCAGCTCCGGGTTTTTCGGGGAAATTTGTGCCAGTGCTGGGGAGCCTGAGGGCTTGGCAGAAGCAGCTGAGCCACCGCTTATAATGCAAATCTGCCTTGGGCTCTGCTTTGCTTCCCAAGCTGTGACAGCCTCTGTCTGCAGCACAGGCTGTCGAGCGAGCAGCCTTCCCCCAAAACCCTCACCCGATGCTGACCCTGCATTTCCCCATTCGCAGCCTTCCCCATCGAACTGGGAGGAATAGACACAGACGGAGAAGGACATACAAGTCCCCAGGGGCAGGGGTGGAGGGACACTGCAGCACCAGGGATGTGGGATTTCAGGAGAAGGGTTAACCCCTTCATGGCCTGCTGCCACTTCTAGGGCTGGGCTGATATTTTCCCCGCCTCACAAGCAAGCCTGCTTATTCACCTGGCCTAGCGTGGGTGGCACTGGAACTGAGGTCCTCCCACGGCATGTGGGAAGAGATGGCTGGGAGGAGCATCCCAGTGTCTCAGAAAGGATGTTCCAGGTGGCCGTGAGCAGCATGTCCTGCAGCCTCACAGTAAATCTCCACCTGGCCATGGCTGGCATTGCCAGTGTCCTGGCACACAGGAGGTAGCCCGTGCAGAGGGAAACGAAATGGAAGCTCTCCCTGTGCTGACGGAAAAAAGGGCACAAGTCCAGCATGGCCTCCTTGGCACAGGCAGGGAATTAGCCAGATGAGAACGAGCCATTTTTGCACAAAGCAATTGAGATATGACTGCACATCCTTTCTTAGCTAGAGCCCTGTGGGAAGTGGTTGGTGCCCCACAGCCTTGGGCTCCAAATCCAGCTGGAAAGAGTGAGTTCTTCGCTGCTGTCCAGTATGGATCTGGGAAGTGAGTTATGCTACTTCAGCAGAACAGAGGGTTGCACTTAAAAAGAGGGGGGAACACATCCAAAATAAGGGATATCCCCCAAAGGGAGTTGGCATTCTGCCACTGCTGGGAGCAGCCAGGAGAGCAGGACCAGTGCCTTGAGCAGAGAGAGCAGCGTGGTTCAGAGCTACTGAGAAGGGTTCAGAGCTACCCAGAAGGCTGCCAAGCCCCAGCCCTGCTTTCTGCAAACTCACCCTGCCTGCAGTGCCAAGTCAGTGGAAGCACTTGGTCATTTCCAGGATAAGGACTTCTGTCTGGACCCTGGTGGCAAAAATACTCTAATTGACAACAAGTAACAACTTTTAACAGCAGCACATCATACCCCAGCTTAGGATAAGTAACAAATGCCTGTGTCTCTGAGACCCACAATGAAATCAAGTTAGTGAGCTACATCTCCTGTAGAGATACATTCTAAAACCCAAGTCAAGGAGAAATAATGTCACTTATTAAAGACAAGGCTCCCACTGTCCCTGCTTCAATTGCCATTTGTTTACTGGACAGCAGGAAAAATGGTTCCTTCCCCATTGCACAAGTCTGTAGAGGCATCAGGGCTGGGATTGCCTTTAACCCCCTCGCTCCCAGGTGAGACTGGATGCTCTCCATTAGCTGTTCTGTGGATCTTTATTTCCCATCCCCCAGGAATATACACGCACTGGCCCTCTCTGAACTCATGCCCTCCACACCATGACCTGCTGTAAAGTAACTCAGTAGGATCAGTTATCCTGTAGGAATTGCCTCTGCACCCCTGCAGCATCAGCCATGCACTTTGTGGTTATTACTAAAGATCCTTGAGCACTGATAGAAAGGAAACCGAATTTTTGAACTTCATTGGTAGAGGATGGTATTTCTCCCAGCTCTAGCAGTGACACCATTTAAACATCCCACTGGGTACGTAGTTCCTTTTAACCCAGGTGCATTACACAGGATACAGTTATCATATTGGGAATTCAGATACACTGATACCAGCTGACAACTAAGAAACCAAACATGACACAGTCTCAACTACAGTTAACCCTTCACATGCACAACAAAACAGAAAACAAGGAAGGCTTTTGCCTTTAAAAGTGCCGTGCCTGCAATCAGTTAGAAAAGACATTTAAAATCTTGTCACAAAATATTGGATTTTCCAGCATAGCCTAATAGGTTAAGTACTAAAATCACACTAAAATGCAGAGGGCGGTGGATGACCAGCTCCTCTAAGTTGCCTTGGAAAATCCAAGACTCATTGAATAAAGTCAAGGAAAAACATTTACCACATTTTTTGCTGGTAGCTTTTTGCCATAGGATGGTAAGGGCTTTAGTGCCTGAGGTATAGGTAGTTCCTGGATGCTCTTAGGGAAGTGGGAAGGGGGAAGAGCCTGGAGAATAGTTTGCATAGCTTGCAGATATAAAGAAGCAGGTGTGTTCCCCACCAGGCTGTTGAATTTGTCTTCTCCCAGCAAAGCCGTCCAGTGGTCTGGATGCTCCTGCAGGACTTTCCGCATCTTAAACTGTGGGTTGGGCATGAAGAGCAAGAGGTAGTCGAGGCAGAGCTTCTTTGATGCCACATTGACTTTGGAGTCCCACATCTGCTCCAGGATGACGTCCAGCGGGGTAAGCCCTTTACTGTCCTCTATCCTGGGAGATGCTCCATTCCCAAGGAGGATGAGGACCGTCTCTGACCTCAGCAGTTCACAGGCAAGGTGCAGGGGCGTTTTCCCATCTTCCAGATGAAAGCAGCCAGCCCTATTGATATAGGAGTTCAAGCTGGGGAGCTTGTGTGCAATTTTGATGATCAGTCCCAAGATATCTCTCCTGTCATATGTGACTGCCATGGCCAAGTGAGGAGCAGAGGATGGGCAATAGCAGAAATGTTCCCCAGGCACCTTGAGAGCCTCCTCTGGAAAATGAGACAGCAGATACTGAGCATAAGGCAGGTGATTATGCACCACTGCATAGAGAAGGGCTTCTGAAGGTGAGTAGGTCCGTAGGCTGGCATTTTCTTCCCAGTAAAAATACTCCATAGTTCTCATGTCTTCCAGCATCCACACAGGCTTATGATCTCTCACAGCCTGGTAGAACATATAGGATAAGAACTTGCAGTGCCTGCTCTGATCATCCTGCAGGCTGGCCTGGTTACTGGCCATGGCTCAGCAAATAAAGAACAGCTCCACGTAAAATCACTCCAGACTGTAAGATCGGTGCACTTGGAATGCTGATCCCGATGCTGCTGCAACCTTCAGGCTGTCATTGCTGCCTGGACTGCACTAGCTGGAATGCATGGGCTGATCATCTCCACCCATTCATTGTTTTTCCCCTCACTGCAGTGGTTTTGTTTAGGTAAGCACAATCCCACAGGCTCAGTTAACCCGTGCCATGCAAGCAGATGGTTGGTGAGTACATCCCGCTCTGAGCGTGGCACAGGTTACTGAAACGCTGTCAGGCTGCCAGTGATTTTATACACACACAGCCACAGAGAACAGAGGGAGAGACTAAAATTAGCTTGAGAGGTGAGGCAGATTTCTCTCTGCATTTCATGTCTAACCAGATCAGCTCACACACTGCAGCAAGTGGAATAGCAATATTCCTCTAATTTATTTTTTTTTTCATGTCACTCACACACACGCAGCTCATTATATAGTAAAAAATATGTAGCAGTGTAAAATGCTCCACAGCTGATAATAGGCACCATTCCGTCTCGGGAAATCAAGGGATTGGTAGCGGTAGCATTAGGAAAGAATCCCTATTTTATAAATAATGGTATGGCTGGCCACTTAGGAGACACTGATGTTAATGGATTGTCTATAAGGCATTAGTGATTTTTAAGATGCCAGCATTAATCTCTGCAGAGAAAAAGGGTCAAACGGTGTGTGCAGTAACGGTGCCCAGAGTCGTAAAGCAGATCGCTGGGTTTAAATGCCTGCCTTTGTTTAGCAAGGAAACACCTGGAGTGCCTCTGCTGCACAGCAAGGGCATAAACAAAAGGTTAATAGCCAAACCTCACTGGCAGGTGGGGAGCTTTGATCAAAGATGTCCTGCTCTGGGCCTGGGTCAGAACCAGCTGCAATTGGGGTGAAGTGGGATTAGGCAGTCAGACTTGTGCAATGCCTTGGTAAAACACAGAGGACAAGGGCCTACAGGTTTGAGAAGGAAGTTCCTATTGGATGAGGCAGAAGGACCCAGCCAAAACTAAATTCACGGAAAAGAAATGAACTAAGACTCCTTTATGGCAAGCTGTGTTTAAGGAAGGAGGATTTCCATGCATCTTATAAATCAAAAGATTGCAAAAAAAATGGATTCTCACCATTTTGATAGAAAAACAGGGTTTCCCTTTAAGGGAAGATACAGCAAATCAAGAATTCTTCCTTTTCATTTTACAAGAAGACAAACATATATTAAGTAGATTCAAACTAGAGAGAATTCAAGTATCAGATCTCCAAATGTTGTTTGGAGTCACCCAAAGCAAAAACCAAAGACACTCACAAAACAGGGTCTAGATCTTTCACATCTTCCAAAGCATTACAGCCATTAAGCCACCCTCGCCTGCTGCAGCTGTCAAGATAAGGCTCCCCAGAGATGTGCTCACAGCACACAGCCTGTCAAAGTTCAAGGAGCATCTGGACCATGCTCTTAGTCATACAGATTAGTTTTAGATAGTCCTGTGAGTTGACTTGGTGCAGAGACACAAAGAAGTCAAGAGGAAAATGTTCTGCAATGTAAGAGCCTCAATGAGAGATGCGGGACTCCAGGCGGCTCTTCAAAATGCAGTTTATTCAGTCCGAGATGGTACAGCAGTCCAGGGTGGTGGGTGACAGAGCCTGTGCCTACAGCTGTCAGCTCCAGCTGCAGGCAGGCCTGGAGACCCTTTGGTTTTGGTTACAATACATTATATACTTTTCTTTGCTGAGCATGTTAGCACAGTAGAACCAATCTATAACTTAACTTTTATCTGTAGCCTATCACAACTACTATAATTACCATATTAATGTTAGTATTCTCCAATCACTAAAAGTTAGTACATTACAGTTTAAGCTAGAAGTTGTTTTTCAGTTTCCTTGCAGTGGAAAATTCTGAGACCTTTTTTCTACTTACTACATTTGCTGACTTATTTGCCTGTGCTATCGTTCTGCTTGGTAAAAACATCTTCTTGTTTGAGGTGGGTTTATCCTTTGTTCTAAGTCATAAAAACCCCTTCTAACTAACATACCCTTTGCCTCCTTGGTTATCCATTAAGACTGGCTCAGCAATTCCTTTATTCTATATCAAACCTTGCTTCCATCTCTATTCCTTCTTCAGAATCTACATTTGAAAATCTTTCTGCTAAGCATACATATCCGTGAGACTTTCTTGTCATACTTTCATCCTTCCCAACACTGCAAGTATCTCCAACTTGCAGGAGAGAGGGAAGCCAAAACCCCAGAATCAGGAACGGCCATGAGGCTTATGGCAAATCACCTCTACACCACAGGTCCAGGATGTCCATGATGTGAAAACATCTGTAATTACACAGTACCTTGTAATTACTGGTTACACTGTAATTCTACCCAGGAAGCCCAGCACAAAACTAGGAGAGCCCCTCATGTGATTTGCTCACCTCTTTATGGTTCCAAATGGCACAGGTCTGTCTGCCCTGGTGGCTCCTGGCCTCTTTTTTTTTTTCCCCTCCAGGAGTTTAGAAAAGCTGGTGCTAAGGGCACCTGTTTTGCAATGCATTGCTTCTGAATTTTATTGTAAACAGAACACATCTGTAAAACATTATAGAATGATTAGAAATGGAAGACGTTGATGTGGAAAGCTTTACTGAGGAACTAGAAGAAGACTAGGAGTTTGGAAGTTTCTACTTATTTCTTTGATCTGTGGCTAAAAATAATGTCTCCTAATTCATAAGGTGTTTGTAGTAGCTTTCCTCCTTGACAAAGTGCAGTCTAGAAGATGAACAGAATCAGTCTTGACTCATAGAGAGAGCATCCAAGACAACAGGAACAGGTTTGAAGGGAAAAACTGAAAAACAAAAGCTGATTTTACCCAAAACACCATTTACCATTTCATCTGAGGCTGAGAAGCTCTTTAGACCTCTCCTGGGCAGATGCATTTTTCACATTTGATGGTGATTTCAGCTTATAAAGAATTTGGTTATTTTGAACCTGTGAGAAATATAAAATGTTTCTAAGCTATTAAGAAACCACCTTACAGTATTATACTCAAAATATTGTTTCTTGGAAAAAGAGAAACATACCTTATATATAAAGACAAGGATTGAATGTTAGTAGAACTGAAATCTTAGCATGCTAACAAAAAATCATTCTTAGTCCAGGTCAAATTATTACAGAAAAATAAGAAATATTCCTATCAGAAAAAAAATTCAATAGCAATAATAATAATTTAAAAATAACTTGAAGCCTTATGCACACTCCACTTATCTTCTACCCCTGTTCCTGGTGTTATGTTCCCTCTGCCCATGCTCATCCAGATCCTAAGGTTGGTGATTTTGTTCTGGTGGTGGCGTTACAGGAAATCATCAGCTTCTGGAGTTGTTCAGTGAGAGGAATGTGAAGCTGATGTTGATGGTTTCTTCTTCCTCACTCCAGATTCTCCTGGGGGTCAGTTTTATAATTTGCTACATGCTTTTACACCTTGTTTTTTCTTCATTAGATTGAAACTCCATTTCACATCCAAATTTACTGTAGATGGTGATTAGATAGATGTAAGACATTATTTACTTGTCCTCTTTTCTACCCCTGAAACCATTCTCATCCAGCTCTGTATCTGCATTTCTTTAGCTGCCCTAGGTGAGTGGTTTGTTGCTGTGAGTGCTCCAGAGTCAGGCCTGTGCCCCGTCTCTTTCCATCCCATTGGTCCTGCCCCCCCCTCCACTGCACCCTGTGCTTGCACTTCTCAGGACCTCTGCTGTCACACCAAGCCCATGATGGCCTCTGTGAGCTCCAGCGTATGAAGCTGGAGTTGTGAACACCTCGTGGTGCACAGAAGAGTCAATGGTGTAAAACTGTGGCTCTACCATGAACTGCTAGTGAAAGCACACCCAGTCAGTCATAGGCACCTGGTTAAAGGAGGAAAGTGTTCCTACAGCTAAACCAAACTGAAACAAAGCAGCAGGTACTCAACTTATAAGTCCAGGCAAAGAAAATCTAGCAGGCCTCAGTCCTGAGCCTTTGCAAACTCAGTACAGAACCTGCAGTCTGTTGCCAGCAATGGCCAAACTGTGCTGCAGGGATAGAGGGTTCCAAAAGATGCTGTTTCTGGAATAAGCCAAAGCCAAAAGTCTTTGTGTGCTGCATGCTGCTGAGAGTGAGGCTTAGGCTTAGCAACCTTTCCCTGTATTTTCTTCCTCCTGCCTCTGTACAAAGGCACAGGGAGCAATGAGAAGAACTCTGAGGACAAGAGTGAGTGAAGACACCTTCTGGAAAAAACAAAACCAGCAGCAGCTTTTGGTCACTGGGACTGAGGATAAATTGGAAGTGAAGCTTTCACGTTTGTCAATTCACTGCCTGGTAGGAACAACACATTCTTCCCCTTTAAGGAAAGAGCAGCCTTGCCAGAAGCTCCAGTAGTCATGGGATCCATGTGAGATCAGCTCAGCTCCTTCCACCATGTTTCTGCCTGCACACACACAGGAAAAGCTTCAAGGAAGAAGCTGCTTGAGAAACAGAAAAACAAAAGGTTTTGGGAAAGTTTGGAACCATCTCCAGCATTCTACCTGTGTCAACAACTCCAATGAGATGTTTCTTGCTCACTTTCTACCCTTCTCCAGTGATGTTAATTGGCATCTGTTTCCAGGCAAAACTGATTTCAGTTCTTCTGTGCCCTTTGTACAAGAGGGTCGCAAGGTGATCCAGCCAGGAAGCAAAAAAGAAGCAAATCAATTACCAGATACCAGATGCCTGAGCACAAAGCAAGAGAATTAGAAAAACCTGATGTCTTTCTTCAGAGGCATGCTGTTTTTCAGGATCCTGTCTGCTGGTGTTTTTCCTTTTCTTGGGAAAGAAAAACTGATCTGTTGGTGATGGTTGATAACCCTTCAGCCATGGTGAGGCTCTAGCAAATGCTTGCTGTGTCCTGCTTCCCACATCCAGCCTGGGCTGTGCAGTGCAGCTTGGGGACACACTGTGTGACAAATTTGTGCCCTTGTGCAGAACCCTACTGCATCTCAAGGCTGCTTTTACAGAGTATGAGGGGTTTCTTTTATGCCGTGCTACACACTTACCAGCTGTAATTCATCCAGCTGACTAAACTAGGCTTTGGGATGGTGGAAAAATCTACAGTCTGACCTGTTCTGGATCACAGAATATTTCACTTCTGCTTGCAGGATTCAAACAGTGAATAAGACAATCTTTTACTACATTGCTAGAGGCAGGAAATGCAAATAAGCAGAGATTTACCATTTTGGAAACCCTCTGGATTACTTGTAATGGGACCAGCAGATGTGCTGCATGCAGAACAAATCAAACACCAAATGGATATTTACCTGCAGAACTTTGGAAGTAAAGATGCAACAACCTCACATGCAACAGCCACATGCAATATATTTAGAGACAAATCGAGGATTTTCAGGTCATGTCCATGCTGCTGGTTGACCACGGCTGTAATCCAGACATGTATCCTGCTTATACTGCTATACCCAGATGACCACCTGGATAAGGTACCAAGACCTAGAGCACTTACAAATGTTGGGGAAGCCAGGGAAATACAGTGTTTTCCTGCAGGTCCTTGTTTATTCTGTTTATCCAAGCCTGTGAGTGGCTTGGCCTGTATGTCCCAGTTTCTCCCAGAGCCTCACTTCCCAAGAGCAGTTAGCCTGGAGCTCTGCGGCAACAAGCCCCAAACAGCATGCACAGACCTGAGTGTGCCTCCTCCTCCTCCTTTGTCCACTTTTCAACTCAGGGTATAGACAGAGCCCTTGATATAGGAAACATTTCCAGCATATCTGGGTGTTGACAGGGAGCAAATCTTTTAGAAGCATGACAGTGTGTTGGCCACCTGGAGCAGCCAGTGCATCAGGAGCATGGTGACAGCAATGCCAGAAAATGAGCTGCCCTGGTTATGGCAAAGCAGAGCCTGCTGCAAATGTGAGAGCATCTCCACAGCTCTGAAAGCAGGGAAGTGTAAGACTGAAGATGGGTCTTCACACAGGATCTTCTGTGTCTCCTGTGTCACAGGATAATTTATAGAGACAGCTTAATTTATAAAGTACCTGGCAGGTGCCTATCTATAGCCCAGGTGAAAGCTGATTGCCTTTTTTTGGAGCCACTCTCATCTCTCTGGGCACACATAACCCCAGTGTGTGTCACTGCATGGCACTGGCCAGCTGTAAAGGCATGCCACAGCTGTCTGGTTGTCACTACGTGACCTGAGTGCCAGAGACCTATGGCACAATACCAGCTGTGGCCCCTGACTCTGAGGTACAACCTCCCTTACCTCAGATGAGGGATGTGGGGATATTGAGTCTTTCCAAAAGCCGTCTTCCTCCTAAGCCTCAGCAACCCCTCAGTCTGGGGTCTCAACAAGCCTGAGTGAGAGGGTTGGGTGCTGAGGTCTCAAGTTGGACTGGTCTTAGGACGAGGAGTGAGCTGGGCCAGGAGATGAGTCAGGAGCAGGACCCACAGGAGATGACAGAATTGAGGAGTGAAGCTCATCAGAGCACTGAAGAAAACAGGGAGCAATGAGGTACAACCAGTACCATCCTGTGTTCTGAACAGGGCTCTCATGGATATGAGATCCAGTGCCCAAATAAACTGTTTGGGTTATTGAGCTCTCTGCCCTTAGAGAAACTCATGTGAGAGCCAGTGGGATTGCCAGAGCCTGAGGACTGTCTAGTGCTACAGGCTGGTCAGGGCAGAATCCTGACCACCATGAATCAAATGCTTTTCCTCTGTCAGCTCCCAGGGAAGGGTTGCCCATTTCCAAAGGCAGGCACTCAGTAAACACTGGGCTAACTCCAAAGGAAGGATAATGATGTTTCCAACTCTCACTGAATGTCATACACATCTTCAAATGTGGGTTAGATGAAGCAGTATGTTCATTTCTGGAGGACGACGTCAGCTCAGTTTAATCAGCTATAAAAACAACAAGCCTCTTTTTATTCCATATTTTGAAAATGCCTTTGAGACTTGATTGCACAGAGCCTGCACACCAAGAATCCCAGTGTCTCCCGTTTCTGTGAGCCCATTTGTTTCAGTTCCCAAATCCTATCCTAATTTGAGGCTACATCTCTCAAAGCCAGTGCATAAATAGACAGATCACCATGCCTCTTCCAGAAAGTAACCTGTCAGCTGAGTTCTGTTTAAAGAACGAAAAAAACCCCTTGCAGACAGTCTGTGCCTACAGATACATTGAGCCAGATGCTGTTTTTCCAGGGAAAGGCTGAGACTGTGAAACAGTTTTATATCATTGGGTGCTTTCCTTCCTCATGATGATTACGGGTGTCGGTGCCCTGTTTCACCACACTCCTATGTAAATGTCAAGGCTGTCAACTGCTGAGAAAGCATTCAGGAAGGCATGAATACATTTAGTTTCCAATACTGACAAAAAGCAATGCTTTTTTACTCAAGCCATAATTAACCTGAGGAATTCAGCGCTACATGATATTAGCGAGGCTAAATGTTTGACAGTCTCGAAAGTAAGATTTTATTTATCCTGTAAATTAAGGTCTTTACTCTGTGTATATGCAGGAGCTGACACTACACCAAAACTACAAATCCAAGGTCCTACCACCAGGTAGATGGGCAAATAAATAAAGAAAACTGCAGGTGTGCCATTCCTAAAAAAATGATGACAAATTTGTCTGAACTTTCATGGTCGCTTTTCTGCTGTATTGCTATTGCAAACAAGAGCTGCCCAGAAAGTTAACTTCTGGGTATTTTTGTGGGGGAAATGTCAGTGCCATGAGACTGAGCTGCTGTGCAGGATGTATCAGTTTCATTGCATCTGTCGACAAAACTCAAGGTCCAAAAAGTCATGAACATATTTTTTAAATTATTTTGATTGAATCCACTGCAAAAGAAAAATCCAGGCTGTAAGCAGCTCTGTAAAAACCCATAGTCTGCAACTTATGATCCCATAATTAACTGCTGGGGGTCACGAAAAACAACCTTCAGCCCCAGTGTAATTACAAAATTATTTGTCAGGAAAGTCTTTGCAGTATCTTCTGGGGTCTCAGAGACTGAGTGAGATTTCAAAGTGAATTCAGTCATCAAGAGTGCCAGTTCCTATGCCCTGCATTTTATTGTCTCACAGACAAAATACTTCATCCAGAGCCAAAGGTAACCACTCACCACTGTTCTCCACACTTTAAACAGTGGTTTTATCTGCAAAAAAATTTTTAATCTGGGAGAACTGCACACTCTGATCAACAATAAGTTTTTCAGAACTGCCTGAAAATTGTATTTGTCCAAGTAAGTTTCCTCTGGACTTTATTATCTCCAGTGCTTTGTTCAAAGACTTGTATTGGAAGAGTAGATTCCCTAACAGGGCACTTATGATGACTCAGACAGTGACAAATTGCTTCTACTATCACATATAATGAGTTCGGATCCTTGCTAACCTGCAGCTGGTCACCATTTTCCTCCATCCTTATAGTTTAATGTATATGTGAAGTTGGCCACTGAGAATTCACTCAAGAGCAGACGGATTACTAGCAAATAAAAGCAGGAAATTCCATAAGGCTGCTTAAAGGAGAAGCATTTTGGCGTCTCACAAATGCTTTGAGCACTTTTAGATTCTCTTTATGTCCACTGAGGTACAGTGTTTGTTTGGAGTGTGAGCTCGCTGTGGGAGGGCTGCCTCGGTGCTCCTTCATCAGCACCCAGGGAAATACCATCCTGGACACCTCTGAGCTACGTGACCATACAGATATTATCAATACCAGAAACCCTGAAACAGCTGCTAGTGCCTAACAGCCCTTCATGACGTCCCAGCCAACAGCTGCTGAATTGAACACCAAAGGAGAATTTAAAGATCTTCACAAAGTCACCCTTTTGCTGACTGAAGCCTCTGGCTCATATATTTGGTTGATTCAGTACCGAAAAATAAATTCTATTTATGACTTATTAGACAGAATGAAATATTCATCAGTAATGCTCCAAAGGATGTTGGATTGCCTCAGCATAATGCAGGATTTAAGCTAATGACTCCTATATTTTTTTAAAAATAGTCTTCTGCCCTCCATGAGCAAAACTGTACTCTTTTCATAAAACTGATAACTGGTGATGAGGAAAGAACTTTTACTGCAAAGTAAAAAAAGTGGAAGGCAGAAAGAAATCAGCTGGACTTTCAGACTGCTGAAATTTAGAAGGATGGCCTAAATTTTTAATATATATGTCAGTTGGATTCTGGGGGTTTTTTGGGTGGTTTTGGTTTTGTTTTATTAATTTTTATTTCTTTAGGTGAAAACTTAAGAAGTAGACACTCTTTCTCTCCATAACACGAAATCTACACAAACTCATATTTACAGTCAGCCTTCTGGGTGACACATGTCAGACTGCCTTTGCAAACACTTGTTCAAGATGTCAACTGCAAGGTACTGAAAAAAAAAGTCAGTGTGGCCCTCTTCTTAATGGAATATGAGATAATTTGAAGAAGCGTTACACCACTGGCAGCAAAATTCCTCTGAGTACCACCTTAATAATAATGCAGGCTAATGAAGGGCCATGGTCTGTATCTATGCTCTGGGACTGCAAGCTCCCCTCTGCTCAGCAGCACATGCTGCTGTTGTCTTCTGTGTAGCACACTGAGTCTGCTTCCTCTCCTCTTCCTCCTTGTCTCAGGCTTTGCCTTTCTGCACCAAGCTGTGGTCAGTGAATAAAAATCCAGGCTATGGGGGCCAGGAGTTAGACTGAAGGGATGCTGCTTCCCCTGACAAAGGTCTTAGTGAAATTCTCCAGGTACTGGAGGTGCCCTCCCCTTCCTTCGCCTGGCAGTGATGTTGACAATGACAGACAATTCACAGGGGCCTGCTGCCCTTAAATGCAACATCTTGTGGCCTTTGAGATGGGATAAGGACACAAGACACCTGCACAGAGCTGCTAGAAGGACCTAGTGAAGCTCCTTACCTTTCCACAAAAGTAGCTGGAGGCCAGGGAAATTAACCTGGAGCTCCTGACTTTGCACCAATGTCAGACACCTCATGTGATTTCACACACTTCAGCAGCCACCTTGTGTGATGAGAGTGGGGACTCCTCGAGGTCCCATGTCAGAGCTGTTGCTTCAGGAGGGGAGGGTGGCACTGTCCTGTGCACACAACTCCTCTCCTGAAGGAAGCAGGCACTGCTTGTTCAACACTACTGGAGCCTTCAGTGGAAGGACTAAAACATTTTTATGGATTTGGTTCTCCTCTGAGTTGCTCCGGAAAAATCTCTGATGAGATCTGATACTGTCAGGGCTAAAGAACAATCAGGGTTACTATGACAACCTCTCTCTGGTCCTTTTACCTCCAGGGCTGCAGTGGAGCCCAGGGATCCACACTTCTGCCATGTCAAGTCATTGGGACAGTGCATGGGCTCTGTCCATGGTGTTCCCTGAACACCAGAGCTCTTGGGAGGAGCACAACCCCCTGAGAAAGGTTCCCAGGCAGCCTCTGCTCCTGACACCCCACAGCTCCATCAGGCAGGTGACGACAAAGCCAGGACTCCTTGTACTTCCAGCATCCTGGATAAACACTGGCAGCAGTTAGGGATCAGCAGGAGCCTTGATGCTGGCAAAATGAATGTTGTTCATCCCTAAATTATATTTGAATTCGGAGATTTAAATCTTGATCTGGGATCTGAAAATACCCTGAAAATAGAATCATCTTTATGAAACAGAAATTCACTCTCCCAGCCAGCCTCAGTTGTCAAGACTCACTCCCTTCTCAAAATGAGACCATCTGTCATGGAAACAGGCATCTAACTTTAACCCAGATTTGAAACTGCTGGCTTGGAGGTTTGTAAATAAATCCCAGCAACGCCCAAACTGTTCTCAGGCTCACATTGAGGGGCCACATCTGCTCAAAGTAAAAAAAAAATCTAAATTTACATGAGTCACACATCAACTCATTCTATGTAAAGATTCTGTAAAAGCAATGCCAAAAAAAAGCTATTGGTGTGCCAGCAATACCATGTTTACATTAAAGCCTGTCAAATACAGCCCTAAAACACCACATGAATAGGTGGAAATATTGAATGTGTTGCTGCACAATAAAATCGAAGTGTTAAACTATCAGACAGACCAGACAGGTGTCTAATGGACATTATCTTCCTCATCCTCTTCATCAGGCAGAGGCATTGTCCTCCTGACAGCTCCTGGAGCAGAAGGTGGCTGTCATAAGCAAGGCTGTTCTGCAGCTGGAGCTGTCCTCTCCCAGCACAGTCCTGGCTGGTCTGCTGTCCTGTTTGGCAGCTCAGTGCTAAAACAGAACCTGTAAGCTGTTAAAACTTGGTGCCACTATATATCAGACCCAGACACTAAGCTGGTTCTCTCTCCTAAGTATGTCGGCATTTCAGAGCCTTCATGACTTTTGACATGTGACTCTTTCTGAGAGTGAAGAACTGCTCTTCACTCTATTTTACAAATTGGAAACTGAGATGGACACAGAGTTAGTGATTTCCCCAAATTCTAGAGGCAGACAGTGTTTCTTCCCTTCCTGTTTTTTGACATGCTGCAAGTCTTTCTGGCTACATCAGATTCACACAAGAGGTGGGACCAATATTTTATTTGAGCATTTCAGTGTCTCTGTGACCTTCCCTAGCACCTGGTGAATGAACAGAAAGTTCTGGAGTCCAGGCTAAAAGAATATGAAATATGCTACTGTTTCTACATGATTTAAAATTTGTGTGCATGATTGGTGTGTTCTGCTTATATGCTCAGGCTTGACTCCCTCACCAGATATAAAGTCAGGAAAGACTTTTCTTGTAATCTGCTTGGTAGAAACTGTTGGATGTTTTCTTCGGTTTTGAGGGGGTTTTGCCTTACATAATCTAAATGATGCCATACTTCATTTTGGGACAATCTTGATTCACATTTGTGACTATCTTGGATGCTGCATTAGGATCATTTTCCCAGCTAATGGCTGTGATTGCGTTTCTTGGATTCTCCCACTAGAGGGGCTCCCTTGCTTCCTTTAATCCCTTTTGCAAACATTCATTGCTCATCTCCTCAACCTGTAAATTCCCTTCCTTCTTACCATTGCTCTTCAAAAACGGGATATTGGTAGCAGGCTCTGATTTGTCCAGGAGGTCACTGCTGGCATTAGTTTTCTGAATTTCCAAGTAAGCATCTTCATCTTTTCTCCCACACAGGCATGTTAGGGGCAGTGAGGAGGAAATCCCTATCACTAAGGCTGCCTCATTTTCCTCTTCCAGATCCCTGCTTTAAACTGTGTTTCATTGTCATGGCTAGAAGAAGCACCCCCTGAGTGCTGGCTGCTGATGTGCTTGCATTGTTGCCTCTCACATCACCTACCTACTCTCACAGCACCCACTCTCCCCTCAGCACATCTCGGGCTATTGTCAGGCTGTGGGTGCTCTGGGGACAGGACTGTCATTCACCCTGTGCTCGTGCAGCACCTAAAATGGGGTTATCCTGGTGGATGCCTGGGGTTATTGGGAACACAGAGCAAACTGCCCCCTGCAGAGCCTTGCTTCGACTGGCCTGGTGCCTTCCCACTCCTATCGTAATGCCTGCACTCAGAAACCTCTCTAATCCCTGGCAAGCTTTTCTCATCCCGTTTCTTGGCACTCCCCTCACTTTGTGGACCACAGTGCTTTGACCATGTTGTTCTGCCCATGGTGTCTCAGCACATCTCTAGTACAACCTTGCATCTAGCCCTTGTAACTGCTGAGAAAAAAAACTGGGTGGGCACACACCTGGGAGGAAACACTCGAAAGGAAAAATGCTCTTTCTGAAACTGAAACCAGGTCTGAGAAGCAGGCTTGAAAAATTTAATTGGCATTTAACTATTTGTACTTATTTATGTTTTTATTAAGTTTTTCACCATGGACAATATAAGTGTATGAATGTGTCTGCTCACCGGTCTATATTCCCCTTAAGATTCAGTTCCATTTTCTTGATGTAGTTTGGGCTACAGTAGATCCCTTTTTTTAAGGACATAATCCTATTCCCTCTGCAAAATCTTGTCCATAATCCCACTTGACCAAAAAACTTGGTAGTCCAGAAGTGCACACTCGCACAGTCTCATAAATACTGTTTAGCATCCCGGGTTCCTGCAAACCCGTGATAACATGAATCCTAATGCTGTCTAAGATACACACCATGCAGCCAGTGCTTTCTGGAAAGTCGTTGTACACAGGCTGTTCTGTTCATGAACATATGTCTGATGCTTCCCAGAAACTGCATTTTGGGATATGTGCTGTCATTGCCAGGGTAATCCCTAAAGGCAAACTCAAGAGTACATATGGTAAATTCTCCCACTACACCTTACTTTCAGGAGTTTAGGGAAATGTGTGATGCATGGACCAACTGAGACATGAATTTCCCACCTTGGGGAAAGGTAAGATGTGGTGTGCTGGGCAGCTGGACTTTTAATGTATATTTCAGAGTTTTTCCTCTGTACTTCCTCTATAATTTGAAATGTCAATTATTTTATCTGTTTACAGATTTCCAATAAGGCCTCTAGCAAAGGCAAAATCAGTTAAGCTCTGAAAATCAACCGCTAAGGACTAAAATATGTTTCTGTCAGCTGGCAGCAAACAAGCAGAAAAGCACTTCTTGATGAGTGCTCGGTCTTTGAGAAGCAGCGTGAGAATGAGTCACCCTTTGCATGCCTCGGCACTCAAATGTACCCCTGCAGGGTCCGCACATGGAGTAAAGACGAGTAAGTCTCCTCACCTCCGACCACCCACAAGGTGGTGCCATTCAATAATTTTAGGAGAAGAGCCGCCACCAAGGCATTGGGGAGGAAAAGCCAAGATCCAGCTCTCCTTACGAATTACGATCAATTGCACAAGAAACTCGGTTTTCTAAACCGTAGGACAAGCATCACCGGAACAGCAACTGGCACTCAGTCAATCTAAAGGATCGTATCAAGGATTCTGGCTGCTGCCTCGTGTCTCCTCCAGCCTCTTCCCTGTTACAGGGTCGTGTCCACCTCTGTGTGCAGCCCTAGGAAATTTCCTCCGTATGGGGTAGGTCTGCAGCATAAAAAAACCTCACAGTCCAGACTGCCTCCCTATCAGCACACCTCTGTGTTAAACAGAGGGACCACCTTTAACCTCATGGCCTCAAAACAGCCAGTTCAGTTTGCTGTGGATGGTTAATATGCACAGGGAAACCTGGCAAGGGTTACTGGCAGCCCTCGTGATAATTCCCATACGGAGGCTGTTTGTTCTTCCTACATCATCATCTCCCACTCACAGGACACACATTGTCCTCCCTTGGAGATAGGATAACTGAATCAACAGAGTGAAGAGTGGGAGTCCCTTGTTTTGGTACTAGCAGGACATCACCAACTATGCTCCACATCAGTTTTCTCACTCCATGAAGATGGCCAACTTATTTTCGAGCAAGCTTCGGATGAACAGAACATTTTGAGGACTTGGAGGTTTCTTGCCTGTGTCAGATTCAGAGAGGTGGCTTAGAAGTGTACCTCTCCCTCAGTCCCTGCCTGAATCCCTTGCTCTTCTGGAGACTGGGGTTAGTTTTTGCAGGGTTCAGCTGGCTGTTCCTAACCTGCAGGCTATCTCTTTCCCTTTAGACC
The DNA here is from genome assembly GCA_013400775.1 of Chaetops frenatus. Classification (NCBI taxonomy): domain Eukaryota; kingdom Metazoa; phylum Chordata; class Aves; order Passeriformes; family Picathartidae; genus Chaetops; species Chaetops frenatus. Next base: position 170,457 of record VZTR01027126.1, on the reverse strand, counting down.
TTGTTCTTTGCTGAACGTCAAAATGCCTGCAAGATCAGTGACTTCGAAATCATGCAAACAGCATATGTTGAGCAGGCATTACAATTGTTGCTTGAGGATGCATGCTGACTGCCCTCATAAACACAAGCACCAGATTAGCAGAACAAGAACCTGAAACAATCTTTCAGAAAGAATTACAGCTCTTTTTTTGCAGCTCTTTAACAGATTAAGTTGCTTTTTTTCCCCAGTCAACTTCATCAGCAGCACTATTCAGAATCCTAATGAAATTCAGATGATAATCCAGCTGAGGGGTCTTGAGAGCACCTCTCCCTGTGGCTCTTCTTGACTCCATGGCCTGGAGGAATACGGAGGAAAATTGCATTAGCCTGTCCTTCAGAGGAAAGGAATTAAACTTGTCATCATTTTGTTCTAAACTGTGTCAGTAAGTCATATGTTTACCATTAAACAATTGCCAGAACAACACAGGTAAGTGAGCAGAAAAATGGTTGTTTATGGCCTCAGTTACTCCTAGTTGCTGTTCATTGGTGGAGCAAAATAAAGACAAAGGAGAGGGAAACAATGAGAGACATTCTTCAAAGGTGATGCTCAAATGAAGTGTGAAGAGTCACATGTTTCAGGATATAAAGGAGAGAAAAGCAGAATATAGCATTTGTCTTCCTCGTTCATTTTTGTCCTATTTTATTATCAATTCTATAGAGATCTATAAAATCAGGAAGGGCAGGGGGATGATAAATGGCTCATTGTGCTTTCTTGCATGAGAACAAGAAATGAAACTAGCAATTAGCAAGCTCTCCACAAGCAGGAGGAAGTGGTCCTTCACACACCGTGCAAGAAATCTGTAAAACTCCTTGCTGGATGAGATTTTAGGTTCAAGCCTTTACAGAGGTTTAAAAAGCAACCAGACAACTTCATGGGTAAAAAGAACCCATGAGTGCCTTTGTCAGCAACTCCTCCCTCAGAAAGCCTTTCTGTGTTCCTCGGGAGGAGGAAAGCAGCCAGCTCTGAGAGAAGTTACTTATTCCTGACTGCTTGGTGGTGGGGAGGCTGTACCTGGGTTGCTGTGTCTGGCCTTGGTTTCCCTTCCCAGGTCAGGAGGGGTGTGGGGAAGCTGCCAGGGCCCAGTGGGACTGCCATGGGTTCAGGGGCTGCAGGATGTACCCCCTCAGAGAGCTGGAGGGAGCTGGGCTTGCTTAGGCTGGGGAGAGGTGTCTGAGAGGTGAGCTGGAGGTGGCCACAACCACCAACAGAGAGACACAACCAGCAGATACTTTTCAGGAGCAGTGGGCAATACAAGAGGTGGTATCCAAGGTTTGCTGTTTGGGAGAGCTAGGCTGGATTTAGGGAAGACACTTGCACTAGGAGACCTGCAGAGGGGACTTTCAGCCAATATTTCCATGACTTGATGAGCATCAGTTTCAAAACTGACCACTTGCATTTTGCAGGACCCCCCAAAAAGTGGTGGGGGCTTTCTGAGACAAAATCTAGAGAAAGACTATGTATCTGATATGATAGTTAGGGGGCACCTCTTTCTTGTTATCCCCTGATTTGTACTGACACCATTACAGGTTTCCAGTGAGAGAGTCTGTTGTTTATTCACCTCATTAAAAGGCCCATTCTCAGTGTCACTGGGATGACTCTGTTCTTTGTTTGTACTGTTACAGAAGTGATGCAGTCACATCATGTTCCAATAAAGAGGCCCTGACCTCCAACAGTAGCTCCATGTGAAAGAAAGGAGCACCTGCTAAGAAGCTGGGTGCCTGTCATCCCAGCCTCCCTGGTTAGGCATTCACAGGCTATTTTGGACCTCAACTGCAAGTCCAGTTTCAGTTCTGCATGACTGAACTTGTCAAGCTGTGGACCTAAAACAGCTCGCTATTCAAAATATTTACATTTTGTTAATAAAACACAGGGGTGCCAGAGTACCCAATCCTTTCAGCTGCCTGAGACACAGACCCAGAGCAAAATGGCCAAGATGCTCCCAAACAGACTTCAAGGCAGAGAAAAAGCCTGAGTACAGTGTGGCTGGGGGCTAAAAGTGAACATGAGAGCAGCACATTAGCCTACAAGCTGCCAGCTTTTGTTCAGGCATTTGGGCTTCCTGAGGAGGATTTTAACAGAGAACAGCAACTGAGATCTGGGGTTGTGCTGAGGGAGTTCCTCCCAGCCACAAAGAGCATCATGAGACTGCTAAGGAAAGGCTATCAAGGGAGGAGGAAAGAGAAAAACAGAATGATATTAAGAACTTGATAATGAACACATGTAAGGTCAAGGATATACCATGAAAAGAGAAGGTCATTGTTGCTTGTGGAAAGAGATTTTGATAAAAAAAGAGAGCATCAAAGGAGATATGTCCTGAAGGAATAACTCTTCTAGACCTCTTATTGGGGCAAATAAGCCCTGCTAACTGTATATGGAATTGCCCCATACCTTATGCAGAGCCCTTTTGTGTTTTATGCACCCTTCAGCTTTACTGCTGGGGCTACAAAAAAAAGCTTGTCTGTAATGCCTTGGTGGTGATCCTGTCATTTATCCACTAGAAAATACCCTCTATTCCCTTTACTCTCTGTTAGGATGGGACTTATTTCTGTCTGAAGTGTCTCAACCAACTTCAGATAAGGATGTCCTGGAGATTAAATACTTCATAACCCTGGAATGTCCCAGAGCTTTCCCTCTGTACCTTCCTCAGACTGACTGAGATGTTAGAATATGGGAAAGGCAGGGAGTTTTCAGAGGAAAATACGAATGGAAAATATTAATGGAAAATACAGGGGAAATGGGAAATCTGCCCTGCTTCTACGTCAAGTGGTGCAGGACAACTTTTCTTATATTTAATAGTGTTTTATCCAGCCAGGTGTTACATTACCATTACCTAGTATTTATATTGTTTGAGATGACTCTCCATTGCTCTGGGGTCTTGTTGTGAGGAAGTTACTGTGGTATTATTATTTATTTGGATTAATCTCATAAGGACAGATGACCCCAAGTTAAACAGTCCGCACACAGAATTTTAAGATGTGATGACTTTGGACCTGAGGCTCCCCAGGCCAAGTAGCCCTGCTCTAGATCAAATGTTAAATTTCCTTAATGTCCCATGATGCTCACATCTGAGGGCTTTGAACTTATTTCCACATTAACATGTCATTTCTCTTTATTACAACTCTCCTGTGCTAGTGCAGAAACTCTAATGGAGGAGCCACAGGCTACCACTTGCAGCTGCAGTCCTGCTGTTTGAGGACCAATCCATTAGACAGCAGTGGAACATCACATCTCATATTCTGGACAGGCAGGCTCTTCAAAATGTTTTCCAAGAAAATTATCTGCACAGAGTTCTGTAAAAATCTAATTCTACCCCATTAACCAATAGCTTATAACCAGCCCAGAAAAAAAAATCACGTATAATAGTCCTATGACAAGGCGGGTAGCACTTAGTCAATTCATTTTTCTATCTACTAAATGGATGCTTTAAACCCAAGAGCCTCACCCCTTAACCTCCCTGGTTAATGTTTCCAGATGACATGCCAAATTTATCCATTTTATAAAACCACATTAAAATTAGAGAGGGGAAAAGCCTGGTCATCTTGGTTAAACAGGATTGTTTCATAAAGAATAATACTGAAATTGTATTAACAAAACTTCAAGACTGTTCTGACATTAAAAGGACTAATATTCTCCATTTTGCTGTAACCAACTTGCTTGTTAACTGTGTCTCAGCTCAGGGCTCCAGTTTTGTACTGGGCTGCCCATTGTGCAAACATAAAAGAGAAAGGTGGCCCATGTGCCAGCAACCCAGCCCAATGTGAGATATAACGCAACAGAGATGCTCCTCACAGGTCAGCCATGCTCAAAGTAGAAGGTCAGAACAGAGTTCTCTGCTTGGCAGTGTCTTTAGTGTATGCCATTAGTCTCATTCTTACTGTGTTTTCCACAGAGCTTGTGACAAATAATTTCAGAGAGCAATTTATAGGATGACCTTGAAGGTGATGTCATGGTGTTTAAACAGAGGAGCTCCTTTGCTGCAAAGTACAGTGTGGAAAAAACACCTTATCAATGAAACTGTTGTGCTTTGCTAGATGGAGACACTTGAACTGCATGAAAAGAGACCACAAAAGGCCTTTAAGGGGCAAAGGTAAGGAATTTGGGGTTGGTGCTGCTGACAGAGGAGTTTTGCAAAGCAGTGGCAAGGCATGAGGATGGTGCTGTGGATGGTGTGGTGGCCCCCTTTTCCCTCCTCTGTTCTCTGCCCTCTCTGCTTTTGCAGTGTCTCACCCAAGTGGCCCCCACTCTCTGTTGAATACACCCCAACAGACAGTTCTGCTGAGTGGCCTCTTCCATGGGCTCTGATGTTGCTGCTCCAGCTGTGGCCCTGCACTCCCTCTGCACTGGTTTTCACCACCACATACAGGAACACAAAGGAGCAGAGACACGCAGGGATGAAGAGTACATCAGTCAGCCTGCTGTGGCTACACAAACCTCCAAGGATGTTGCAAGGAGCCTGGAAGTGCAGTTCTCTCAAACTGTCCTGCACTGCATCCTCTCTCCTCTGTAGCTTTTCATTAGAATGTCAGAAATCTGTAAAAAGCTGGAATCAGGAGTGATCCCCATCCTGAATATATTGGGAAAGTAGGATATTCAAAACTATTGATGCTGTCAGATTCACAACTCAGGAAAGTCACTGGGACATAGGAAAGCAGCTCCTGAAAACTTGGACAGTTGTAATCAAAGTCAGAGGCTGGATATGCTTCATGGAAGATGCAGCTCAGAGAACGAGAATGGAATAGCTGTTATAAAGAAAATATATCACAAATGTTATGTTTGACTAGGAAGACAGTGGAATCTTTGCCATTTGAGATATTTAAAATATGCTCAGGATGATCCTGAAGTACTTGCTCCTGCCTTAGCCTAGGAGGTAGACATCGGTGATCTCCTGAGCTGGCTTCTGACTCTTCATTATCTGAGTCTCTGGTATCAAATACTGGTTTTCTGTGTCAACAACATGTCACTGAGATAATGAGCTGGACTTTTTTTTTTTTTTTCCCATGGGAATCTTAATACCCTGTGGCACTTGATGCTACCAAATCATTTTTATTGCAGTCTCCTGTGGGGATTTGTGGTCAGCCATTCAAATTCAAGCTGCCCTCACCAAGATTCCATGGACAAATATTTACCTGCAGCAGAGCATAGGCAGCTGTATCTGCAGGCTCCTCTTTATTTATAGCTCACTAGCACAGGCAAGCTGCAGTCTGCCTGTCTTTGGTCACCTGCTCAGAGCTGAGGTTAACACATGAGTAAGCAGTAACTTCCTAAAGGCTAAACTGTATTTGCAGAAAAGATCACTTTATCCCAGTCACCGCTATGGACAGATATAAAGTAATCCCTACAGACATGTGAAGGTTAAGCCTGCTTATCTGATGGTGTGAGGTCAGAGAGAGGTACTGATAGGGGCATGTGTTTATAGTAACAATTGTGATTGCTGTGTAAAAAAAAAACATCCCTCCAAGGGATCTCTTGAAATATTATCAGGTCAAAATACAAATTCTTGAGAAAATTAGGGATTTAATAATATATCATCTCCTATCAGGGTACTTTGAATCTCTCAAACACAAAATAGCTAAAAGATATTTTCTTAGAGAGCCCAAGTTTATCAGATGTCATCTTGCAGGCTTAAGCTGATTAGCACAATGGTTAGGGAGGAAACTTCCCACCAGGCACAGTTAGTAGCCAAGGTGGCCAAGGTCTTACCCAGCCTCCATGGCTGGGCACAAGCTGTGGTGGACACAAAGCCAAGCGTGGGCTGACAGGCCAAGCCAGCACTCCAGTCCAGTTGGCTCCAGCCTGTCCCAATTAAAGAGCTGGGTTATCCCTGCCTTCTCCTGCATCGAGCCACCTGTCTGCCTGCAGAGGGAAGTGCACACTGTTCCAGGGTCGAATTTGGCTGACACTGGCCAATGGGCTCCAGATTTGCTGAGGAACAATCAAAGGTGAAACAGATGGAAAAGCAGCATGAGAGCATCACCTTTGTTTCCTTAGAAAGCCAGGCTAAAATGTCTGTCTTGGTTTAGAATAGCAAATACAGCCTCACATGTGCACAGCAACTGCTGGCTACAGCCTCTTGTCTCTCCTGGCTACAAAGCCATGGAAGGCCTAAGAAATATTGCCATACCCACCACTCTTAGCTATGGCAGCAAAGTATCTTAAAGAGCAGAACCTAAATTAATATCTCATTGACCCAGAGCAGCTTGGGCTTCGTGCTGGCTCCTGTCAGTTCTGTGGAAATTCACCAACAGCCTTTGGAGCAGAGCAAGTTGGTCAGTAAGACAAGGACTGTATGTAGAGAAAGTCCCCAGTTCACAGCAGCTTGTAAGGTGAAGTGGGTTAGGGGACAGGAAAAGGGTGAGGAGTCTTTCTGCAGGTGGTGGAAGAGAGAGGCAGGCAAGGCAGGCAGGGAGCACATTTTGGAGTGAATTGATGGGCCTCCCCTTAAAAAAAAAAATTGGCTTAAGAGTTGCGCATTTCTGCACAATTTGTGTTACACCAAGGAATTCAGGTCTTAAGGAGGGCCTTCAAAACAGCTGCTTTTCTGGTTTGCTGTAAGCAGTATTCTGGCTGTTTCATCCCTGCAGTGACTTATACATGTATTTGTCCTGGGATGCCCATAGTCCTCCCTGTCCCCAGCACAGCTGCCTTCCAGTCTGGGGCAGAGCAAGTTTCATGGGCCCAGAGGAGGAACCAGTGTGGAGCAGTGAGAGGTCCATCAGGACAGGAGCAGTCCTGTGACCTGCTGAAGGGATAAGGGCAGTTTGATCCATTCTTTCTCTCCTGTGAGCATGCAGAAGCAATGCATATCTGGTATAATCCTGGCCTGTATTATTCATCAGAAGTCACTTGATGGTGGGATTTGGCAACCAGCCAGTTATTTGGAGTGTTTCCTTCTTACAGCCATCATCATTTCATCTTCTCTATAATATCTGAAAATTGTCCTCCTTCAAATCATGCCTTAAAACTCTTTGCTAGGACGCCAAGAAGAAGAGTGGCTCATCCAATAGCCTCTGATGTGATCTGTCCTTACCTCGTTTTCTGGTTTTTCTTTCTTGTGCTTCCTTCTCTGAAATAAAGGATGCTACATCTCAACATGATTTTTGAATGCTATTTACTCCCAATCTGTGTTGTTTCCAATTCTATGCCTGTAAATACAAGCTACTGGTGGAGCCCAGTATGAAAGAAAATATCCCAGCATATGGCTGGCAAATGCAGCATGCTAAGCTCTTGTCTCTAAATGCCGGTTCCCAGTGCTTTCTTCAGGGAATCAACCCTGATTAAATGTGCCAGTGTTTTTCACTGCATTTGGAGGATCTGCAGATCCTTCAGAAAAGTGGAAGCATGAAAAAGTAACCATGTACCCAAGAGTGGTTTACTTTAAGGTGGAAACTGCAAATTACATGGTTAAACCCAGATCTAGGTAAGAGAGGTCTCAGTGGCTTCTGCATCCTTTAATCCCTTTGCAAACAGCAGTTGATGGCATTTGGATAAACATCTGCTGGAAGTGTGAATGGGAGCCACCACATTCATATCTGAGTGCAAGACTACTTCAGGGTTTCCCAAGCTTTACAATTAGATGTTCCCAGACTCCAAGCCCTCTCCCTCAGATATTGCTGCTGTCGCTGCTGTTGCTTCAAGCTTCTCACTGAATGGTGAGCCTCGAGTTAAAATGATTTTCACCAGCACAACTGAGGAGGTTACCAGGCCCCACTGCCCAGGCTGCCTGGCTGGAGAGATGACTCAGCTGGCCTTAGTGCAGCTCTTGAGCCGGCTCAAGTTGGCAGCCTCACATTTTCCTGCTGGGCAGGAACCAGTCCTGCTCTGCAGCGGGAAGGTTTGAGCCGCCAGAGGATCCACCTCATTAGCTCACTGCAAGCCACCTTGGTTCGATATCAGGACCTTATAACTCAAAAAGCTGGAAATGTTTTGCACTTTTTTCCAAGCAAGTTCATATTTGCACGTTTTAACTTGATCCCAGGAGCTTTTCACTGTACAAAATAAAAACTAAATCGAACAGGCCAAGGCTAATGTGAACAGAGAGCTCTCCATTTGCCCCCCAAAATGCCACTTGATAATCTTCCTCTCCCTTGCCCAGACAAGCGCTGTGTTGTCCTCATGGACCTTTTCTTGGCCAGTGTGCCACAAGCAGGTGAGATTGGACTGAAGATTGCAGGCTCTTACTGGAAATCAAATGAAAAGCCCTGCCAAAGCCAGCAGTGACTAATCCTCTCAAATAATTAGTTGTGGGGCAGATGACAACGATTTTCAGAACCCAATACTCCGTGTGAACCGCTGTCCCTGAAAACACATTGGAAATTTGTCAGCGTGCCCTCTGCATAAGTCCCAGATACCTCTGCTTCTTCCCTCTCCCATTTCAAACCAATATCACTCTGTCTTCAAAGAGCATATTTTTAGCTCCTGTAAGAGGAAAAAAGGGCTAATGCTGGAAGATTTTTCCACTGTACAGGTAACAGGAATTACAGCCTGCAGCTGGGATTGCTCCCCTCAGATGGAACTGGCAATCATTCTCCACTGACAGTTTCTGACAGTTAATTAAAAAGTGCTGTCCCCCACAAGAGGGCTGTCCACACAAACTCTCCTGAACCAAATTTTCCAGGTGGTTAAGTTCCACTGGTGGGATCACGATGGGTGCCACCAGCAGAGATGTCAACTCCAGACAAAATCATTCATGAGCTTGGGCTAAGAATCATTGCCCACTCAAAGCAAACAGGGACGGGAAAGAAAAATGAAGGGGGAAGGTTACAGTCACCATAAAAATCTGCATCTAAAGACCAAATTTGTTCCTATGTGTCAGGACCAGCCTGAATTGTTAAAGCTGAAATTATTTTCTGAGGTTAATTTTCTTTTCCTTGCTTGTATTAGCAGATCCTGCCTAGCAACAGAGGTGACCTCTCGAGGTTGCTTCTAGCAGCATTTCACGTGGCTCTGTTTGCTCACTGTCTGCAGCTCCTTCCCATCCAGACAGCCCAACAAGAATAGCCAGTTTCTCCTCAGTATTATCCTCCAATTGCTATGTGACAGCCCTGCTTTGTGGCATTTCAAGTTACAAACACTGTCAAGGAAGATTTAAATCCCCCAGAAAACAATGAATCTTAAATAAAAGTAAGTATCTATGAATCATTCCTTTTAAAAATAAGCACTTATGAGAATTCACACTGTTAGGAGTAGGGAAAGCTTCTGTTTGACTCTAACAAAATCAGAGTAACTCTGTGACAGGAATGGCTGGATTGCTAAAGCCTTTCTTCCCTACTCTTCAAGAAGGGATAAAGCCCAGACCATTATGCTCCCAGACAATCCCTGTTTTCTCAGCTTCTCTTTTTCACATCAGGGTGAATTTAATCTAAACTCTTAATTATAGACCGGATCCTAAAAGCTGCTAAAATAAGGTGCCAATTACGCACAGCTCCTCAGTGATCCAGGCGGTGAGTTAATCACTGCCCTCACATCTGGTACAGCCCCTGCTGCCTTGCAAATCCCTGCCTGCAGACTGCTCCCAACTGGGAACAGATTAACCCCTTTCTCTCAAGCCTCCAAACTGCTCTAAAGGCTGTATTCAGGAGTGTTCACAACTGCAACCTGGAATGTTCCCCTTTCAGCTCCCAGGTCCCACTGAGGGCCTCAGAGGGCAGGAGCAAGGCTTAAAATAGGAAAGATATAGAAAATGTCTGTGAACAAAGCTTGGAATTTATTTCCTTGATGCCTGAGAGAGTGTAAGGCAGCGTGCAGTGTGTGCAGGGTAGGTCCCCAGAGCCTGCAGTCACAGCAAGCACAGGGCACAAGAGAAGGAACCTGCACCTATTCACCACATCTCTTCTGCACTTCAAAGGGCTGTTTATCCCTGACTTCTTTGCCTAGATGTAACCCATTCCTTCACCTTCCTTCTACTTTAATACATATACATTTTGTATCGAAAAAAACCAATTGAGATGTGTTTCTACCATCACACAGAGCACGAAAGGTGATTTGCTTGTAGGGCTAACAGCAAAGTGCTTGCATTTTGCCAGCCTGTTTCTTGACATAGAATCATTTGGGTTCCATGTGAAGACCTCCTCTCCTGTTCACCATAGCACAGATGGCCTCCCCTTCCCTCCCAAACCACAGCTCAGCCTTGCTATGGCTCCAATAGTTATACATAAAACTACCAGGAGAACAATGTCAGGAAATTATTTCCTGTATCTTCCTTTCCACTTGACACAGGCTGGTTTCTAGAAATGAGCAAAAACACCAGCATTATTTGGAAGGTTGGGTCCTGCTCAGCTGATAGGAAAAAATTCCTCGATGGTGTGCTCTCAGTTTGAGAGCTGGTTTCATGAGCCAAAAATTGATTTTTAAACTGTCCTTCTCATGTTGAGTATTTATAATTCTACAACATTCTCCCAGAGTGGAGGGATTGCATAACTTAGCCCAGGCTTAAATGACTGCACAAAAAGCAAAACAGTGGTGAATCAAGCCATGCACAGCAAGGACAAAAAAATGAAAAGCAAGAAAAGTCCCAAATGCTGGTTTGCTTAAGGCAAGAAAACCATTGAGTTATGATATACAGGGATATGCATAAAAGGTCTCATTTGTAAGGTGGTCTCCTGCCTTAACAAAGTACCTCAGGCTATTTTCAAGTGGCTTCTATACACAGTTATTTCAGCTCACTGTTTGCTCAGTTTGCTTACTTTAAACAGTGGTGACAAAATAAATATCTCTGGGTTCGAATTTACTTTATGTTTCTCTGCTTTATCCCAGCACCACCCAGACTGTTGTGTTGAACAGCTGACTCCGAGCTGGAGCTTGCTCCTGCCTGTATGCAAATAAACGATCAGATTGTGGGTTTGGGCCAAAGAACCGGGGAACACATTAAACAAACAAATTGCAGAGCAGTAATTTAATAGCTAGGACAGGGCTTAGTATCATCTGCCCTCAAGTGTGATGAGTCAATTTCTTTTGTGTGGCAGAAGTATGCCACACAACAGAAAATCTCCCAGGTCACCCAAGATAAAAACCGGCCATTAATGAAGTCTTGATTAACTTAAATCGATCATTTAACAACCATCTCTTGCTCTGTCCCAGCTGTGTTTGTGCACCGGGAAGGGGCGGGGAGGGGCACGCAGTGAGTCAGCGCACGGTGACACCCACCCCCTGCCCCGAGAGCCACCGTGTTCCTTTTGCAGCAGCAAACGCCAAGGATTAGTGACAGTGAGCCAGCACAGATGCCACTGTGTGGGCTGCCCGGGGAGGGCTGAGTGGCAACTTAACGTGGCTTATGTGTACATCGCTTTCCCCGAAGTTAGGGATGTAGGCAGGAGCGATGTGTCACACGCTACCGATAGCCACTAATAGCGCCTTCAGAAAACGGGGTATAATTAACAACCACAGAAAACTCACCTGCCTGAAACATGGTTCAGCTCTCCTTTCAGTTACTTATCAGGTGCTCAAGTGAATTTGCCAGGGAGAGATTTCCTGGTGTTTCAAACTGATTTGACCGATTTATTTTTTTAATTCATTTCTTGGTTCTGTCATTTTTCTTTCCTGTCCCAAGTTCTGAGCTGTTCCTTGTGTTTAATCAGCTCCTATTTTTTTCATGTGTAAGTGTCACTGGATTTATCTTGTTTCCTTGCTATTTTGGAGGAAGGAGTACTGCATTGGTCTATTCCTTCGGAGCTACCCACAAGAAGTATTCCTAATAAAGTCACATTTGCTCGTGACTTACACGACCTGGGGGAAACCAACTCCCTTTGCCCACAGGCAATTACACTGTCTGCATTCTGTGAGCATCTAAGTCTGCTTCTCAGCTTAAGGTAGCAAGAGAAGGAAAAAAAAAAACCAACCCCCAGACAAGGCCCAAATCCCCAGCAGGTGTGGCTACCAGATTTTATCTGTCGGGGGAAGCATGGAGATCACTACTGAATTGATACTGGGAGACAGGAAAAGAGGAAAACACAGGTCAATTGAGTATCAAGTTTGAAAGCATCCCAGTCCTTGTGATGTGTTTCTTCTTAAATTAGTTTGTTCCCAACTATCTAAAATTGAATCTCCCCAAAGGGAATTAGAAGCTGCCAAGTGTCTGCATGATTTTTTGGGCAAAAATCTGCAAGGGATTGGAATGAGATCAGATGTGTTTCTTTTGCTAAATGATCAGATTTGAACCCGAGATTCCACCAGACTGAGATCAGTACATTTCCATGGAGAAAAGTCACACTAAATTATAATAGCGGAGTTTTTGAAAAACAAGAATTAGGAAATTCCAATGTAAGTGCTGTGCTGCAAGAAATTCAAATGAAACCGTTCCTATCATCCACTTCCTTGGCTAGTGGTGCAATTTTACCTCTAAAATACAGTCATGGCTCTGAGGGCACTCAAATTGCACTGATTGGCCTCACCAGGGGCTGCGTTCAGGTCTTGTGGGATGACGTGCCACCCCTGAGGTCACTGCCTGTGCTGGCGCTGCCTCCAGCTGCTGGCTTGCTTGCCCTCTGGGACCATCAGGTCATTGCTTCGCCCTGGCAAATACGCTAGAGGCTGTTTTCCACCATGTGGCTTTCAAGGGCTAAGAGTGGTTAATCGGTTCAGTCTAACGAGCCTTTCCAAACCAGATTGATTGACCTAGACTTTAACAGGGCACCTGTGAAAGTCCATTTGTTTTTTGCTGTTTAGAGGCTCATGAAGGGGTGATCACTCCATCTAGCCTCCCACATTCCAGGCTGAGACGGCACTGTGAGCTAAGTCCCTATTGCCTAAGTCTCTCTGAAATGAATGGGAATGAGGCACCTACATTATGCCTTTTAGAAATCTGTCTAAACACTGTAATAATATTCCATGGCTGTCACATTAGCAGATGCCTAGAAGCTTGACTAATAATGATGTAACAACAGTATGATGAAATACACTTCCACGCTTTATTGGCAACTTACTGGGGTGCTTTTTTTTTTTGTTTTGTTCCTGCTTTCTGCCCCCTCAAAGTGCATGGAGTGTCCATCTCTTCCCCTAGACTTCCTCTTCAAGGATCCAGCCTGCCATCTTGTGCTCTGCTGAGTGGTCAGTGCTGCAGACAAGCTGCCTGCACTGTTGATGGATGCCCTGTTGCCTGCCTGTGTTACACTTGTTGATGCATACTCATATGTGAAGGCAAATGTCATCCTCACATCATGTCATGCAAACCTAGGAAGGGAGTTTGCTCACCTCTGCCAAATGTGAGCAATCTGAATGTGGAGCTCCAGTGAAATGAGAAGACTGAATCAGGCCTGTTGGGGGTTGCTTACATGAGTCCTCTGCTACAGTTTGGCAAGCCCATCTGAGTTTAAACCTGTAGTAATTCTTACTCTTCTTGTTCTCACCTGTTTCACTGGCTTGTGAGTGACTCAAGCTGCCTTAACTAAAAGTGCCTTGCCAGTGTAACTCAGAGCCTGCCTTATGCAAGTCCAGTCACATGCGCTGAATAATTACATTACTCACCTTGTAAGCAACTGGCCACATGAAAACCCTCAAGCACCCTTCCTTTGGGCTTTCATCCAAAATGGAGCCTGGAAAGTAAACAAATGGAAGACTCTGCCTTGTGCTCCTGGCCTGACCCTGCCTTTCCCCCTCTGGCAGGTCAAGGGGCTTCAGATAATTTGCTTGTATTCTCTTGTACTCCTAATTTTTATCTCTGCCACAAGAACTGCATTGCTTACTCAAAGTACTTGAAAATCTTTGTGTGTGTGATACTGTGTGTTCTGATGTAAGACTTGCAGAGAGCTTCCTCTTTTTTGTTACTATTGTACCTGGGAAGGAAAGAAATCCTTTCTCACTTCTGTGGAGGTCTCAGGAACGCCCTGGAATAAACCATGGATCATCTCTCCAAGTCTGCCCCAGAGGCAAACAGGTTACTGTTTACTCAGCTGTGCAGCTGGGCTCTGAGGGACAGCCCCCTCACAGACCTCTGAAGCACTCGCAGAAGGGAAGCTGGAGGTTTTCTGTTTCCTCAGGTGTGGGCTCCTCTCACAGGCTTCACTTGCTGAGAAACACTGTCCCTGCAGGGAGTGGTGCCACCCACGTGTCACAGCTGCCTGACAGAAACCAGATGTGAAGTCTCCCTTCTCTAGGTTTCTCCACCCTGGAGACTGGTGTTAAACATGGACACACATCTGCCAAGCTCTCCTCCTGGTCTCACATGCATTGTACCTTCACTGTTGGACTGTTTGACTATGACCAAGGGTTATTAGGGTGTCAAAAGGATCACAAAACAAGTCTCTACCCACCATTTCTGTGGTATAGATGAAGCTATTTATTGGGTAGATTTCCATGTCCTGTTCCCTTCCCTTGTATTTCCTGTCTTCCCTTTTTATGTGAGCCACCTGTTTCTTCCCCCAGGCTCTGCTTGCCTTTTTCACTCTGCTCCCTCTGAATTTAGCATCTTTGATAAATGTCTTTGAGTAGGTATCTGGGAACAAAAGAGAGCAGCAAGCCTAGAGTGGGGCTGGCTGTTTTCCTTGAAACAGACTCACCTTTGACACTCAGAAGTGTGCCTCCTAAGCAGGGGGTGGTGCTGCTAAAAGACCGAAAGGAATACTGAATCAGCTTCAAGGCCTTTGAGGAAATGCTGTGTTGACTGCAGCTGGGAAACTCCACCCAGAGCTCCAGGAACAGTGAATGGAAAAGACTGACAATGCTACAAAGATTTCTTCTCACTCCCTTGTCTGTGAAGTGACCATTGTAACAAACCTTTTTCATCTCTTGGTAAGTGCAACCAAAAAAAGATACAGTTATGGTAATTCATCTGCGCCTCAGGTGTGTGTACATTTAGATATTCCCAAGTTAGCAGGTTCCTCTGATTATATATTAAAAACAAAAACAAAAAAACCAGCCATCCAGTGCAGATATTAAAGTGTCCTGTTCTGTACAGGCTCTGAATGTCTCTGCATGGGGCCTTTTCTAGCCCAATCTGTCTTTGTTCTCACCCAGTGCTCACAAACAATAGGGACAGCCCAGACTGTCTGATGAAGTCCACGTGTGTTGGAGTAGCTGCTCTCCCTCGAAATGTTTATCTCCTGGCAGACAGCTGTTGTGATGTTTTTCTGTGCCAAGGGAATGGTTCCAGCTTTACCTTCTCAGCTGAGGATAAAAGCTCCCCTGAAGTCACCTCCTATAAAATACAGGGGAGTTGGCAGCTGGCTCATTGCATCAGCTGGGTCAGTGGGACACTGCCCCATGGCATCTTCTCTCCACTCACACAAATGTGCATCAACCAAGCCTTTGTGTGGAGGAAGTGGCATAATCAGATCGCTGTCATCCATGAGTTGGACACCTGACAAAATCTCCCCCAAACAAAAGTGATAACGTATGTCATCTTGCAGAGCACTGCCACTGGACAGGGTTTGTGAGACAGGATTTGCAGACTAAAACATGAAAGTTCTCCTTATTTCAGTAACTGTCCTCCACTGTGGAGGACCAAAAAGAGAAGGCTTAGCAATGAAAAAACCCTGCAAGATGCCTGTCCCACTGTGATATGTTTGTATCACCACCCATCCTACTTTGCAACCTTGCTGTCAGTGCCTGGCTGAGGGGGGCTCTGTGTCCATCTGCTGGCCTCCCTGAACTGCCATGTGCACAGCGATGGCTCCTCATTTCTGCAGGAGAGCGTTCTGCATTCCCTGGCACCAGCTCTGCTTACTGGCTCCATTCCTGATGTCTTAATAATGGCCTGGAAATTCAAATTCCCTCTTCGGACATTAAGTACTTTCTCTGATATGACTCCTGGGTCTTTTGGGGTTTTACACTTAAACACCTTTTAAAATCTGGCCGAGAGCTACTAGGTATGGTGACAGGGTAATGAGACCAGCTCTGTCATTATGGAGAGGGTATGGAGGGACTACTTCATCACTGACTTTCATCTTTTGATGTTGAAATTAACTGTACAAATAATTTCCCCTGGCAAAAAATACAGCCATCTGAAAAAGTATCTGTAAGTAGCACTTGTGCCTGTGCTTTCAGGTGTGCCAAGAACAGTAGGTGTCTGCTTGCGATATCAAATGAAAGACAATTACATTTTTGTCTGTGTCAGTAGGCTTACCTTATGAGAATGAAGCCGCAGGCTGTGCCATCTCCTCTGGAAAACACAGGCTATCAGTAGCCCCTGCCAAATAACAGGAGCAGCTCTTGGGATCAACCCAGCCTTTGCTGTGAGGCAAAGCTGAGAAGGCATCGAGGGGGCAGAGAGGAGTCACGCTGTCTCCCAGAGATATCACAGTCTGTAAGCCTGGCTCTGTGTTTCAGCTGCCTCCTCTCTGCTGCCAGAAATCCTGGGCATGGAAGGAACAGCAATGGAAAATCCCACTGCATCATTGTCCCACCTCTGTCATGCCTGGTTTGGTAGGCTTAACTTTGCCATGCAGGAATCCGCAAGTGTACCAAAAAATTATTAGTGGTTCTGGAGACAGAGCAGGAGCAAAAACCACTGAGCTGTAACATTTTCTTTTTAAAGGGAGAAGACATGCACAAGCAGCCCTGAAGCTTGACACTCATTCAGTGGGGTGTACCCAGATCCCACTGAATTCCACTGCAGTTTTGTCACAGGTTTTAATTGGATCAAAATGTTGGTGTTTCAGTTTCACTACACAGTTCTGTCTGAGATTGTGATTAATTCCTCAGTTACCCAATTCTCTCTCAAATGCTTCCTGTATAGTTGCTCACAGCACCAAAAAATGGCAAATATTAAAGGTGGGTCTTACTGAGACTTGCTAACAGTCTTACTGTTGGGTATGGGCATCTCCCCTTTCTCTCGTTCATTAAGTTCCAGATCTAACACAGCCTTTTTTGCTCAGTAGTGCTGCAGAGAGGACTGGCTTCTCCAGAGTAATTTGAGCTACTGTGATATGAATCAGCTGTGGAAAAAGCCCAGGGTCTTCCTAAAACCTGGCATAAGAAGTAAAGGAACAAACTGCTGACTGCACTTCATTTTCCTATGTCAGAGGAGAATTAATTAATGTTTTTAGGCTGCTTTGAAAATTAAAAGTGCCATGTGGTACAATACTGCTGATCCTGTTTTTCACCCTGTAGCTGATACATAGCATGTCCCTTACAAGCTAATTGGAAATTGCTTTTGGTATTTTTAGTGTTTTTCATCAGAGCTGCTACAGCCTGCTGCTTTGTTCTATTAAACGTGCCCTACCTCACCCTCCCCTACCCCCCTTCCTCTAAGCTCCTCTGCGAGGGAAATAAAAACATCAGTCCCTGGCACCATCTGTCAAGCACAGGCTAATCCATTCTCTGCTTGTCTCATGGTCAATTTGGTTTCTCTCTGATTGGTACAGCTACTCTTCTTATTGCTGAGAATTTAGTTCTATTCACAGGTTTGGGCTTTGCTTTGTTTTCATGGTAATATTATTGTGATGATTGCAATATTCAGACATACAACCCCTCCATATGCCCAGACTGGAGAAAGGTATTTAAGCAAACCTGCAACCTCCCAGTAAGGCAAGGAGCATTGCTCTGCCCCTCGTACAGAGGGAAAATGAGGCAGGAAGAACCAGCTTGCCCCAGGATGTGTGGGTGCCTCAGCAGCAGAGCTGAGCAGTGAGCTCACAAGGCCCCAGATAAGACCCAGTCACCAGTGCTGACTAAAGCACCACTGCCTTGACTCTCTTTCTGCTCTGTTTTGGCTTTGTTTATGGTGATCTCCACGGGACCTGTGCAGAGATGAGTAAGGCATGGACCTCTGTATAGCTCCTGTGACGAGACAGAGCAGATCCACCAGGGACACAGCTCGTGGTTACCCAGAGAGGATCAGCAGCAGATCGGGTCAGCCTGTTAACAAACAGGGCATTTTAGACCAGTTATTTCCTCCATTTGCTGCTGGCAAATGGCACCCCAGGCACAGTTTCGTGGCTTCCTTCTAATATTCTCAGTACTTCTGCCGTCCCTGTGCTGTTCACTAAGTGGTGATTGCTGTCTGATGGACTGCTCTAACACCTTTCACTCCCCTTGCATGATCCCTGGCTGATGAGAGGCCAGTGAGAAATGTCAATGCTCAGCTCTGCTCAGGATCGGGCCAGAGCTGACCGTAGTGAAAAGATCTGATTTTCTGGAGGTCTGTCCAAAGCAAACAGCAGTTTTTAGCACATTGATATTGACCTGTCACTGGCTGTCTACCCTCAGGCAGGATGTTGTGTATTCTTCTACTTAAACATTTCATTTTGTAAAAGAACCCATGCAAAAGCCACAGGCTGAAGAACAGCTGGGTGTGTGAGCATGTCCTGTGTGCTGTACATTCACAGAGATGCCCCTTTGCCTCTGTGTGAAATGACAGAAGAATCCTGCTGACTCACTCCTTCATGCCATTACTGCACCTCCTCTGGTGATACCACATGGACAGACCCAGGAATGAAAATTCTTTCACTAGAACAGAAATCCTCAAAACGGCATGGCTTGCCCCATAGAAGGAAAACAACCCATTTTTGCATCTCTTTTTCATAACCAGCAACTCAAAAGGATTTTTTTTCACTGTATTTTGTCCAAGACCACTCTTTGCCAAGGAGGCAGCCTGTGAGCTCTTAAAATTGGCAGGGAACTGACAACTTGCAAACAATGGCCAAGAAGGGCCACAGTTTGCCTTGTTCTCCTCTGATCTTTCACCTCTACAGTGGGCAGTGTTTAAGGTATGCTGAAAAGATTTCAATGTGAATGGCCTGAAAGTCTGCAAGCAGCATGAGTCACGGCTTCACTGAGGTGGATATGTGGCTGACAGTCATCTCTGTGCCTTTCTCTACCTCCAACCCTCGTGTGGTGAAGCTCACAGCCAGGGTAAGCCAAATCCCTGGGAATGCAGGTGCCTGGAGACAGGACTCCCCTTCCTCCCAGCCACGTTTATGGCAATGTGCTCTAGGGGTGCAGGGAGGTGTTATGTGGCTCTGGCATTTGGCTCCCCCAAGAGTGGGCATTTCTGTGCTCAGAGCCTCTCACTGTACAAAGGACACTGAGGTGCTGGAGTGTGGCCAGCAAAGGACAAGAAGTCTCGTGAAGGGTCTAGAAAACACATCTTGAGAGCAAAGGCTGAGGGAGCTGGGGTAGTTGGGTCTGCAGGAGAGCCCATTCCTCTGCCTCATTACCTGAGAGGAGGCTGTAGTGAGCTGGGGGCCCGTCTTTTCTGACATGTCTGCAGTGACAGGACCAGGGACAATGGCCTTAAACTGAGACAGCAGACATTCAGATTAGACAGAAAAAAATTTTCATTCTTAAGGTGGTGAGACATTGGAATAGGTTGTCCAGGGAGGTCACCATCCCTGAAGGTATTCAAGAGGCTTCTGGACCGGGCGCTGGGTGGTGTGGTTTAGTGATTTAGGTTACCGTGGTAGTGCTGACTGGGTGATCGGACTGCATGATCTTAAAGGTCTCTCCGAGCCTAGATGATTCGGTGATTCTGTGATTCCCTGACTATAATTCCGCGATTCTTTGACTCTGTCATTCCGTGACCCGGCGTGCCCCGCCGGGCGCGGCCGTGAGGCGACCCGGGGCAGGGCGGAGCGCGAGGCGGCAGGGGCGGAGCCTCCGCAGCCATGAGGGGCGGGGCCTGGCCGTGCTGATTGACAGGCGGGGCGGGGCCACGGCGGGGCGGAGTCGCGCGGCCGATCCGGAGCGCCGGGGCCGTGGAGGGCGGGGGAGACACCGGGCACGGAGCCG